>JAAAKE020161369.1:0-12019 GCA_010014785.2 Anisolabis maritima
TCTTTCAATCATAGTTTCAATTGTATTCCACCTGGTTTTACAATCTAAAAGCAAAGTTAGTTCTATCCCATGCTCTTAGAATAGAAAGATTTAAAAAAACTTAACAATTTTTCGTACCATATCCAATACTGATTTAATTTCATCCACCTCAGGTCTTCGCTTTACGTGTTTCATTTTCATCATTAATATTTGATTCACTATACTCATTTTTAAAAGAATCACCTTCTTCAACATTATAGCTTTCAATGTTTTTATAATGTTTTATGAGGCCTTTACAACTTAAAAATTTATTTGGACATATACATTTCGCTCTTTCTCCTTTTTTTTTTATAAAGTATAACCACAAAGATTCCGCCATGGATTTTTTATTTCTCAAATAAATTTTATTTTCTACAAAATATACAAATTTCTAATTAATAACAAAAATTATTATGTACGTCGATAAACCCATTAATTCAGATATTGAAATTTTTTTTAAATTATAATTTTATTTTCTTACATATTTTTATGAAAATAATTATAACAAAATATAATAAACATGCTCTTCCAGGAATTAATGAAAAATATTTTCGTAATCTGCTATTTTATATAACATCAACCACAAATAGAAAACACCAATGCTTTGATATAATTTAGTTAACGAAGATAATATAAGTGTATGTTTGTGTAAGTGTGTGTATGAATGTCAGTGGCGGCTCCTGGCTTTTAAGGAATTATGAATATATTGAAATAATAAATACTTGAAAAAAATTATTAAAAAATTATTTGTCAATATAGAATTCCAAATAATTTAAAATTTAAATACATTTTATTTATTTTAAAAAATATTTAACAAATAAGATTTTTAAATTTCCTGAATCCGGGGAAAATTCTTATTTTTTTCCCGGTATTCGGGAAAAACAAATCCACAGAAATTCCCGGAAATAACCCTCTAGTCCGAATAATAATAATTCTAATACATAGTGTACTAGAAGTTCTCAAACTTTTGAACTTCAAAGAAGTCAGGAATTTTTTTAACAGCACCCTGAGTTGCATAAAAACAATCAATCTTGTTTGTCATGAAAGTCATATGATTTATTAATTAATTTTGCGTCATGATGGGCTGCGAGTAGAGTTAGAAATTTATTTCTAAAAGGGAGGTTAGATTAACTAATTTTTTTATTAGTCTTAAACCATATAGACTTTAAACAATTCAATTATTTATTATTTTTCGATACGAATTATCCAGGCATATTTATTTACATCATTTGGTATCCAATTGATTTAAATAAATTTTCATCGAATTGCATGGAAATAGAACCGTCACCCTTTGCCTTTTAAGGATACCAATACTGACATTGTTAGTATCTTTAACCTCTCGGCCACGGGGAAAGGGGGAGGGGTAGGTAGATTAACTAATAAAAAAAAGGAAATATAAATCAGGAATGTACTGGTACTTTATTTTAAATTTATCAAAAATTTTTAATTTTAGGTATTATTCGAAAATATAATAAATTTATATATAATTATAATTAAAAACCACATAATATGGGAAATATTTCGGGGATATCTCTCAATTTATATTTTTAGTTTGGGACTGTTGATGATATATGAAACAAACAAAAACTTGCCCAAAGTCAGTAGCATAGCCAGGCTTGTCTAGTGGGATAGGGGGGGGGGGGGTTCATTAAAAATTCCAAACCTATTATTTTTGTAATTTTTTCATTAATTGAAATTTTGTATTGATTTTTGCACGGGAGAAGGGGCCCCGACCCCTCTCGGCCATTTCTTGAATATACCACTGCTCACAATATTTGTCGTCGCTACTTTTTCGTACCATCATACTAAAATTGCAAAGAATAATCACTTTAATGATCCTAGATAATTCAGAGAACTCTGAAGGGCATTGCGGGTGTGTGAAAGTTCTTTGGCCGGTTAATTTTGATTTTTTATCATCTCGCACTGTCTCTAAATATCATAGTTATTTTTGAACTAGTTTATCAATTCTCTTTTATTAATTATTTTTAGAACTCATTAAATTCAAAGATAAATCAAATCATTAATTTAAGCTGAATTATCTTTTTAGGAAATTTTATCATATTATTCAAATTTATTTGAATATTAATAAGGTTGAACATTGAACATAGCGAATATTAATACATATGTCAATTTCTTTCAATGTCTTAAGGAATAAAATACGTTTTTTTTTATTGAGACTTGGAAATTAATAAAAATCTTAAACTCTCTATCTGTCTGATTTCCTTAAAAAATTTGTTTATATAATGAGTCACAAATGATGATTACACACTTGAAGGAGATATTAGTTTACAATGAATGCTTATTCATAAAATTTTGATTAATCAGCCGATATATAATCTTGTGTTTTGTTTACCTTACGACATACACCTCATAACCAGCCAACCTCTGTCTGTAACTGTTTATTGGGACTCCCTTCACTCAGGGTTAGTCTAGGCTTTTTAATTCTTTTTCCCCCAACTTTCAGACTGTTTTCCAATATTAAATACGTTATATAAACCTTTGTTCTCTTGATATCACATGCAGTGTGAGTGCAATTCCATATCATCTATATATCGGATGGATAATTTAAAGAAGTTGCAATTGCAATTGAATGAAGTCATCGCAGTAGAGGAAAGTGCTAATGGAAAGTCAGAGACGGATTAAGGGGACTGAACATTCTTAAACCTGGCGCTCCCAATATTTTAGAGACCATAAGGACCCCCTCTAATATAAAGTATACACACAATTATGTAGCGATTTCCAATAAACTTTCGTAGAGTCCAATTGGCTAAATTTTAATTAATTACAATAATATCAGTTTAATGGAGACGTCCCCTGAAGTTTTCATCCATAGGCCCCGAGCAAACTTCATACAAAATTCTAGAAAGCAGCCTTAAAAGTCATCGTGTGAGGGTTTTCTTTGATTTTAACTTTTCTCTGCATGTCTGAGATATTATATCTTGAGGCTATGTAAAATGAGCCTGAATAAGTTAATCCCTTAGAGTATTTTGGAAAATTAGAAATTTAGTTTTACTTAGAGAAAGTGGAATGGACGGGCAGCAAAGAATGAAGAAAAATTATCTAATTTGTCGACGTTTTGAGCGCCAATCACCCTCAACATCAGGTCAACAACAGTTAAACAATTTGCACAAGTACAAAAATATAATAATATCAAAAATAAAAATATAATAAGGTTCTTTTACCCCTAAACTAAATAAATATTATTATACTCACAAAATAAGCTCTCAGGATATAAGATGATTTGTCATGTTTGCATTAATAATGTCTATTTTAGATTCCTTTTTTTTAAACTGTTTCTACAACTGATACATCAATAGCTATCTATTCATTTGCCTTACTTTTTTTTTCCTTTAACTTTATTAAACAGTAGATTACTTTTTTTGTAGAGCTGTTAAATTTTAATTAAATATTTCTTAGAAGTTTAGAGGATGCTACAGGTTTAACCGAGACTAGAAAATTATTTTTTTAAATTTCATTCTCTATCTCTACTAGATTGAATAAGGGAATAGACCTTCTCCAAGCGATATATTTTGGTATGCTGACTACCATAATGAAAATTGGGACGAATGACTAAGAGCAACTTGAAAAAAATTATGAAATAAAAAATTTCCTATTTTGCTTCGGAAAAAGTTTTTAAATATGAAATGTTCAAATGTTTTTTTTTATTTATTACTTTAGATTAGTAATCCGCCTTTGTGTTTAAACATGAAACAATAGAAAAAAAATTATTCGCCCTGCGTTACTTAATGTTAAACTATTATTATATTATACTAAGCTTTTCATCTAATAATAAATCGTCAAACAATAGGTGAGAAGCATGTTTTTTATTTTTTATTTAGGACATGTCTATTTAAGAATCTTAAATATTTCATTAGTTCTTTTTATCTAAGTATCATGCAAGAACTTACTTTACACATCAAGTTTTGTACTTGCTGCTGAATCATCGCTATAGGTTCAATCTTTCAAGCCACGCCTCAAATAAACACACGTTATGCAGAGTAGTATATCATCATTACAAATATTACATCGGGCAAAAGAGAGAGAGATGTCTCCGATATGTTACTTATTTGATTTACGGTTTGATTTTATAAAAAGACTAACGAGAAATACTTTCTTTCCGAATTCAATATAAATCAAACACGTTTTGTTTTTAATCAAATAGAAATCTCTAATTATAATAATCGAAAAGTGATATATTGAAATATAGATGCAAATGTTGGTTTTATTTTATAAATAAGGAGCCATTGATGAAGATAAATGCTAATCCCGTTAGACTTGAGAAGGTTTTTTTTTTTGCAAGTTGCATTTTGCAAATGAAAAAACAGAAAGGATCCCTCCCACCTCATTTCCGGATTTGACCTCGGTTTTATCCATATGGAGCATTTAAAAACATATTAAGAAATTTTTTATCCACTTTTTTATCTTGATTTTTCCCAGGATGAGGATTTAAAAATTTTTTATTAGGTTAAAAGAGACCTTTCAAACAAGCCACGAAATGATTAAAATATTTTTTCTATATTACTCGAGCGAAATTTTGAATGTAATTTGTCAATACCTAGCAATTTATTTCACGCTTTACCATACGATTTATATCAATCTATCTCTATTTATTTATTACCGTTTCATATATCATTTCTTAAAAATAAATTATTTTAAAAAGTAGCTTTTTAATTAATTATCTTCTAGAAAATAACTTTGAAATATCTGTAGGTATAAATAATGAAATTATTTAAGATAGATTTTATTAAAAATTTTGCTATCTATCTATCCCACATTTTCCATGTCTGATTATTAAAAAGAATCTTACATGATAGCAATACATTTGGAGCGAGAATTCAAAGGAAATACCTATTTTGAGATCCTCTGAATCCGAAAATATAATTATATATTATTATTATAATATGGATGTCAGTACCTAAAATATAAGCTCTACAACAAACCCTATAATAACAAAATTTTAAAATTAAACTTACACTAATATAAGCATGTAACAGCAAGGCTTTGACTAAAATCGATCAATCGGAAATGGCACTTTACTAGTAGCATTTTTAACTTTTTTTTTTAATTGTTCTAAAATTGGTCCATTTTATAAATCAATTACATAATTAAAGATAAATAAAATGTATATTTTGGTTTTGGTAAATAAAGTACGTTATTTTACTCGTGCTGTTTCTTCTATATTTTCGTTATTTATAATATTTAAGAAATTAAAAATTAAATTTTAACTAACTTCTATAATAAAAATTATGTCAAAAACCAGCCTCTTTTGAAATAATTATATGGAATTTTTGATATAAGCGACTTGGATTATATGTGAGCCCCTCCCCGTAGCCGAGAGATTAAAGATATTGACATCGTCAATATTGATGACCTTAAAAGTCTTGGGGTGCGGGTTCGGACTCAGCCAGCCGATGAAAATTTATTTAAATCATTTGGATACCAAATTATATAAATAAATATGCTTCGATTACAAGTATCGTAACTAAAATATATTTGTAATTGTTTAAAATCTATATGACCTAGGATGCCAAAAAGACTTAAAAAAATGTCTGAGACGGCTTTTAGAGAGCCTGTCTAATCATGTAACTAAAAATAATACTAAGCGTTATCTAGTTGATATATAAAATAGAAATATAAAAATAATTAGTAAGTGCAGAGGCCTGCACCAGATATTTTGTTGAGTCCTCACCATCAAAAATATTCATATTTTTTAAAAATAATTAAAAATAATCAGAGAGTGGAGCGAATCGTTCGGACCTTGGAATGAATCTCTCTGTATTTATTTCCTCCTTTAAAAAACACAATAACCCTCTCCTAGCCTCATTTTATTGATTAATATAAACCAGGATTTTTTATATTCACCTCACCCTCACCCTGGAATTTTTTATGGCGACCCCAACTTATTAAGAATTTTTAGAAACAAAAATTTTGTTAAACCCATTTATACTAGTGATTTAAAATTCAATAAAAACTTTAGGCAAATCTTTCTTCATAATTTAAAGACTGATTAATTTTTTTTTTTTAAACTAAAAAATAAAATATAAATGTATTAGAATATTTCGTGGCGCACTTGTAAGCATGGGGCAACTCAGAATCACTATGGGAACATCCGGCGTTTTTAAATAAGATAATACATATCATTTGTATGAGGGGGGATCCGAATTAATAATGTTTTCGGGACCTCACTATTTTGGTATTAATAAAATTGGCTTTATTGAGAATTTCAGCCCCTCCATTCCATGATAATTATATTTTGAAAATGGTCTAATTAATATTTTAAAAATTAGTTCTCTCGTATGTCTTAAATTTTAACTTAAACCTGCCATCTTAATTTTTCACATTCTATAAATAATAAATAAATAATAATTATCAAATAGAGATTTTTTTAAAGCCATCGTCTTTTTTATTTTTTTCTAGCTATCAGAAAAAAATAATTATTAATTAAAGTAAAGAAAAAAATAGACTTAGACAAACAACAATCGGAGGTTACTTGGGGATTATGTAAAATAGGATAAATTTGTTTATTAATATAGGAATTATATAATTCTACACGTATATCAAAAGCTTGTTTATTTAATATTTCACGATAATTTTGTTTATCCTTTAATCAGCCCTTAAAAATAAAAATCCCATGCATTTTCTCTTCCTAACAAATTTGATTCTATCGCCTCTAAATAACAGACAGACAAATGGATAGAAGGACATTCGGACATTGAAAAATTATATAAATAAATGTTTTTACAATCCCCTAGTAATATAAAAGATGCAAGATAGAATTTCTCAATTACAATGATAATATTGTTGTTAGTTCAAACTGGTTTGTTTTATTTCACAATTGGCATGATATCTCATCGACGTTTCTCTTTATATTGAAGAGCATGGCACATGGATTGAACTTTGGAGAGATGGAGTAGGCATGTAAAATATAGCGGGGGTGGGACTCTAGAACATGATAAGGCCATTACCATCCTTAAAATGGTTGTCTAACTTAAAGAGTACATTCAAGCCTAATGGTGTGAGGCCAAAGAGAAAGAATACCTTCTTGTTTTTTATGATTCAAGTATAAATTCTACATCACTTATGTAGGAACATTTATATATATATTAACAAGTCATTTCTAATTCACTTAGAAAAATAAAACTTCTATTTTATCTTTATTTACTTATTTACTGTCCACCTTCGATTCTCGATTAAATCTCATATACATCTCAAATTGCTGAGAGAAATTAAAAATATGGCTAATTTAGGAGAGAGCATATTTTTAAATTAAAAATTTTAATATTATTCAAATTATTCATACTTATTATTACAAAGACCCTACTTGTTTAGCCTTTCAATCACTTAAAAAAAATATATATATATTTACCGAGCTCCTCCTCCCTCTTCATAAAATTATTTTCTATTGTTTTCTATGTCCTATTCATTTCATCCTTCATTTTATCTTTTTTTCGGAGTTTAAGGCCATAGAGTCTCCTCCAAAATTTATTTAAATTAATTAGTGGCTAAAATAATTAAAATAAATTTTTTCACTTAGGAGGGAAGTGATTCACTGTCTTGTAGATCAAGAAACAAGACCTTTACTTTTGCTCTAAATGACAGGAGCTGATTTCATAGTATAAGCTTGGTTGTCAGAAGAGCTTTTGCCGCTATTTTTGAGCTTAAAAAATTAAATCATTTTTTTTCGTTATTTTAATTTGGCTAACTCAGAACTTTATTCCACTATTATAATTTTCTTGATATTAAAAAGCACACAACTTTTCATTTACAGAGCATCTGTTTAAAATAATTAATTAATACAATTTGTCACTTTTTCATAAAGTTGGAATTTAAATTTAAAAATTTAAGTTTAAAAGTTTCTTTTCATTTCCTCCTCCACTTAAAACATGCCTTAGTCTCTCCTCTTCTAATTCCATCGTGGATTATTAACATAAATTTTTATTTTATATTATTTTAATCAAGTGTTTTTTACTTCGACTAGTAATTAGAACAGATTCTACGTTATTATTTTATACTGGATGATAATATCAAAAGGAAGAATGGAGAAATAACCAGCACCGTTTTTTATCCACCATCAACATTATTTATTTATTCATATATTTCTCTACTGATAATAGGCGGCGTTATGCAATTCGAAATATATGCATAAATAAATAGCGTTGATGGTGGATAAAAAACGGGATTGATTATTTTATTTCTCCATTCTTCCTTTTGACATTAGAACATATTATTTTTAGGTATTTAATTAGGATCTTTTCAGTGGTTCCCTTCTCTGAACAATAAAATTTATTTAAATTTTATTAGCTACCAGATAAATTAAATGAATATAGAGGGAGTGTACTGATAAAGATTTAAAAAATTATATTTATTTAGTCAATTAAAAATGATTAGTTAGGAGAAATAAGAAAAAGTCCTTTTGCTGCATTTGAACCAATCAAGGGGAAATGAATTTGGTCCTATGGAGGGGAGAGAGCTCTTTGTGCAGACTTGCTTCGAGTCCATTTGAAACTACAATAGAGTTGTGTGAGTGCATCTAGGAAAGTGAAGCGCCCCCCACCACCTCTTACTTTCCTTGTCGCTATCACTCTCTTTCTAATGGGCTGCCTAACTAATGGGGGTTCCAATTATTCTATTTAAAATAATTCTTATCTTTTATAAATGCATCTTATTACAAAACATTTGAGTATTACCAATAATAGGGAAGAAAAAATTAGACTCTTTAATTACTTTATATCAAAAATAAAATATAAATGAAGATTACTTGGACCACCAGCAAGATTACTCTCGAGGAAATATTAAATTAACTATCTATATACTAGTAATAATCTTAAAGGCGATTATTGATTTAATTAAAAAATAACTCCAAACTATTTTAGTATTGATATTCATTATACTTTCAAAAGTTAGGTCCTTTGTGGAAGCGCCGAGAAAAATTAATTTCTATTTACGGGACTATTTAGAGGAGCTACGAGGTGAAAGAATAAAAAAAAAATTCAAACAGAAATAAAATCTATTTATTCCGCTCGAAGACAGTTATAACTTCTATAAAGATTTTTTTATTTTGACATTTTTCTCACTCCGTCCTCTAATTGTAAAAAGGAATTTTATCCACGTTCCAGAAATACCTTAATCTAAAAAGGTGTTCAAGAAGAAAACTGGACGTTACTCATTAAAGAAACTTTCAAAATGGTAGAGAGATTTCTTAACAAATTTTTATTAACAAATTTTTTTTTTTTTACTTTGAAATGCTCATTCACCTCTGCCCTCACTCAATTAGCAGATGTTTTCAAGTAATATAATTTACTATCCGTTTTAACATTTATTCAGGCATTTGAAAAAAAAAATGAAGGAAATGAAAAAAGAAATTTATTATAATTAAGCATTTGCTTTTATTTATTTAATTTCTCTAATTAATAATAATTTATATAGCAATATTTTAGATCAATTTAATAATTAAATTACTTTAGTGTTTGAGGAGTGGGGTGAGGAGGCATGACAATAAACTTACCAATTAGGGCGCCATGGTAACCTCCAATAACAATTCCAATTCCAAATTGGAGGACGGCTCAATTTATATGGCCTATATATATATATATAAATGAATATATAGGGAGATAGAGAGGTAGTTCTAAGCCAAAGTGTATTAAAGCAAATTGACTTCTAAAATGGAGGGGGAGGGCTTGAGCTCCCTGAGCCCTGGTTACCAATCACTTTTCCAAATTTTCACAAAAACAAAAACACTCACTCCCGTTGCCTTTACTGTCCGGTAGTGATGTCCCTCCACAGAGAGCCCAGTAAATACATTTTAAATAGGCTATAGATTAGATCAGGGCCGGCGTGAGTCAAATTGAATTATATTTTTATAAATAATAAAATTCAAAAGTAATTATATTACTTAAAAAACTTATATTAGAAACTTTACAAACAAATAAAATAAAATAAAAACAAAACAAATGAATAACAATTTTAAAATTTAATTTTTTTTTTTACCTTTTGCAAAATCCTCTATTATATCGTCATAATTAATATTATAGTTTGGCTGCCTCGCATGTTTTAGATTCTCTCATTTTAATGCTAATAAAATTTAATTTAAAATTACTTCATTGAATACAAATAGATAAGTTAAAATCATTCCCAAATCAGCATATCTGATTTCTAATAAGAATGATTCATTTTTTTCCTCTTGATCATTAAATTTGCATTATCTTGTGACGAGGTGTGTAATCCATGCAAACGAAAGGTTGGAGATCACTAGGTAAGAAAGACCTTTATGCTTTGAAGTGTTAATCACAACAAGTGATCATTGATCACGATAGAAATAAAGAATAAATGTATATATAAAAAATACAACTAAAGGAGATAATTATATTGATTTTAAGAAGAATAGAAAAAAGAAGCTCTTAATGCATCTTTTCTTTAATCTTTGACAGCAACGCCGACCGACCCTCACGAGGCTTTTATAATATACTGTATATAAAAAGGATCTTATAATCAAACATAATTATTTTTTTATTTGTATATGCTAGGTAGATATTATGAAATTTTTGAGAAAAATTAAAATGGGAATTAGCCAGGGAGAAATAAACTTTATTTTTTTCAACGTATCGAGCATTGGTCATGCTCTTCATCAGGAAAATCAAATGTCAAAATATAGATGCCACTTGACTGTCCTGAAGAAGAGCATGACCTGCTTTCGAAGCGTTCAAGTAAAATAAAATTTATTTTTGGCTGACAATTCAAAATCTAGAGAAAAACTATATACATTTGAAAAAAAAAAAATTAATTATTTATAAAGATGATTGAAATAAAAAATATACAAAAGTATTTAATAATATACTAATTTGTGGCCCGTAAATCTCCTTTTTCTGTCAATCAATGCATATTCAGGTTATCATTTCCAAATTTTTTAATCATTTTGTTGGCCACCGACACACAAATCTTTCATGCCAAAGATCTTTTTGTGGAGACGTCCTTTCTATTAATGCAGGATATGCATATGTTGTTATAAAGTGCAGCGTTTAGGAAAAATTTTACCGAGCACTTATATATGTGAACAAAGGCTGGAGGTCCAATCTTGTATACCAAAACTGGTTCCAGATCCTCAATAATCCTTAAAATCTTAGTTCCTACCGGGGACTAGTAGCTTTATATTACTGTCACAGTAGAAAACTAGATAAGACATCTATCGGATAGATGCGGCAATATCATGTTGATATATAATAAATCGGCAGAGGATTTCTTATATATATTTAGTACATTTTATTAATAATTAAACAAAACTAATATTAATTCTTATATTCTGAATGACAATTTTTGTAAATTTTTAATGGATTTTTATTTGAAAATTACAAAGTTGCAAGAACAAATTTTTTTAAATTTTTGCTGGAAACAACCGAGCTGTGATGTGACATAATTAAAACTCAGCTTGAAATAAATACGGCTCCCCATCTTACAGTAACATCTTGGAGCCAAAAATCTAAAAACTTTTAATCAAGCAGGAACAAAATGTATAATAATTAAATAAACTTCAATTATTTTGTAATAATTAAACAACATATAAATATTTTATTATAATTAAATAAGCATTTATAATTTTGTTATATTAAATAACACATCACTCAATAAGTCCCCAGGCTGATACATAGATGGCGCCTCTAATGAAAAATCCATATGATTTTTAGAAAGTACCAAACTTCAAACGATATGTGCCAAAAATCATGACAATCCAACCATTAGTTTACAAGTTACAGTGGTTTAGTGACGCTACTTTTGTTATTTTCAAAACCATAGAAAAAAAGGAATTTCGTATGTTGATTAAACAGTGTTTTTTATGGGAAAAAATACCTTTCAAGCAAAGCAATGGCTTGATAAGTTATGGGAACTCTGCTCCATCGAAAGCAACCGTCGAACGTTGGTTGAGTTTAAACGTGGCTGAACAAACACTGATGATGCTGAATCCTCTGGTCGCCCGAATTCGGCAGTTATTCCAGAAAACATAAAAAAA
>JAAAKE020161402.1:0-12017 GCA_010014785.2 Anisolabis maritima
CATCTGACTCTTGTCATTTGTTATTGCGACATTATCTTGACTCTCTGGTCATCTTATAAATTTCTTTGTTGACTCTCAGCTCTCTCTTAAGATTTATGCTTCCGTTTCAAGTCATAAAAATACAAGTGAACTCAAAGAATGTTTCGTATTGTATTGCAAAAAAAAATATCCGTATAAAAAATATAATAATAAAAATATTTATAAAAATATAACCCCCCCCCCCCCATCTCGTGTCCGAGAGGTTAAAGATAGAAACAATGTCAATATTGATAACCTTCTAAGCCAAAGGGTGTGGGTTCGGATCCTAGGAAGTCCGATGGAAATTTATTTAAACCAATTGGATACCAATTTGTATAAATACATATGCCTGGATAATGTGTAGCGTAATAAGTTTAAACATGTATGTCTATATGGCCTCAGATGCCGAAAAGACATAAAATACATATTGGGATGGCTAATGCATCGTTTACTCCTGGTTACGTGTTATTGCGCGGAATGTTTCATCATGTTTTGATCTTTTTCTTTCGATGGAAAATGTATGAACATGTTATATGTTAATGAGAATACATTTCTATTTCTTTTTTTTTTTGTATTTGTTTTGTTAATTCTTTGTTGTTTTGTGTTATGTAATTTATAAATTTGTATTTGTGTTTGATTGGACCTAGCCAGCAAGGACTTGTGCCTCTAAGCAGATCGTAAATAAATTTATTTATATCTTAGACCGGTACAATTTATATTAAAATTTTGTTTGTTAATTCTTCCTCCTGAAATTTTTATTGTTTCAAAAATTTATTTTACCTTTTTATAAAAGATAGACTATAATCGATTAATGCAAACTAAATAATCATTCTTTGAAAGGGAAATAATAAATGCAGTTAAAAAAAGTTAGAAAATTTCTTTCATAACACATTTTATTTACTAATTACCTAATTTATAAATGACAAAATTCAACATCAGAAAATATAAATTTTTTACCTCATAAAAGTTTATTTAATTGAAATTTGTCGCTAATTTTAATTAATTACCTATTTTATTTATGTAATTTTTATGAGTTTTTCATTTTAATTTATTCCATAAAAAATTTTTTAATCCTTTCGCCTTTAATTGAACCTTTTCTATTTCTTGTTTTATTATTATAAAACAATTTCTTAGTTTAAGACCACATAAAACTTTGTAACGGAAATTATTTTTAAATTTTTTTTTTTTAAGTTCTGCAATTGTTTTGGTTTGATAGGAATAAGGAATATGTCATGATATAAGAAATAAATTTATATGCTTTCAAAAATAGGTCAGGAACTTAATTATGATATTCACTTTAAAAAATAATAATTACAATTTAATTAAATTTAACAACGTAAGAAACAGTATAAAAATTATATTATTGTTTATAATTAAAATTATTTAATTTTTAATGCAAGGGAAGAATAGAATTACTTATTTTATGCATTCCTCATTTCATATTATAACTTGTACCTGGAGTCACAGCGTTTCTCGGTTTTCTTTAATGGAGAAGAAGAGTAAATATTTGAGACTTTTCAAATCAAGGACCTTTGCACTTAAACATAAGACCTGAAGATCATTCCTAAAAAATAGGCTCCACCAAACAGAAACTCTTATTTCGAGACAAATTTTTATACATAAATACATATATACAAATATAGATATACAAGATTAGCTCATTTAATAATATTGGATAAATTGATTTTCTAAAAAGGGACAATTGATCTTTTTGAATACCTTCAATAGTGGATTATCAAGATCATTTATGATACATTTGAGCCAGTGGCGCAAATAATGCGCATCACCTATGGAATTCCGAGTTAATTTAAGTTAAGTAAAATTATACACATAAAAGAATGACGTTTTTTTCTTTTTTGATGACTGAAATAGATGCTTTTTTAGGATAAAAATTGACTACTTGTTAAACTTGAAGAAGAGAGCGACAGGTCTATGAAACGTCGGCAACAAAAATATAATTATTTTTATCTCTCATCTTTTCGGAAACTCCGCTAACTAAAATTACATACATACATCAAATTATTACCGTGTTTATATATCGATATACATGGGGATCAAAAAAATACTTTAATACAAAGTTTTTTTGGAGCAAATTTTAAAAGATAGGAGAGAGATATCCTAAGCATTCACAGTGATATGGCCTTTGTTTGCATATCTTGGATCAAATCTCTCCTTCGACAAGCTAATCCGAGCTGACGATGTGGTACATCATCAATACCAAATTTTAAGGTGTTTCGTACCAAGTTCATTATACATCTTCCGTTTAAATGATTCATTGAGCATAGACCTAATTGCTCATTAAGGATATAAAATGTTTGTTTCTCATTATAACAATGAACACTAAAAGATTTCAATATTTTACTAGAGGAAAGAGGCCAACTGCTTCCTAAATATCAGGACACGAAAGAAAACGAGAATTTTAGAATTTTTTTATTCTTGGAATTATTAGGCGACATAAGGAGTGTGATGATGAATTTTTTATTCTCTGAGCCAAAGAGATAGATAGACTGCGGAATAATATTTAATTTAGTTCAAGAAATTTACCATAATTAAATTAAAAAAAAAAAATTAAGAATTTGAAGAATTGCAGTCAAACTTATTCTACTCTATTTTATTTTAAATTACTATTTCTCATCCTTAGTTTCTTCTCTCTTTATGTAATTAAGTTTCAATCACATTTTGTCTTTAATTTGTTTGTTGTTCCAAATCAAACCAAGCGTTAAATGTTCATTTTTTTTATCTAACTCTCTCGGGATAATATCCGTAACCGTTTATTTTCAAACTTATTTACCTCTTTAACTCTTTTATAACTCAAAGAAACATTATTTTTATTTTATTAGGGAAGACAAAGCGCCAAAGAGCTACTTCCTAATGAAATACTCGTTTACATTGCCCCAGATCATTCATTAACATAATTTGCTTATTTACATGAAACATAAACTCATACAATCAAAGATTTCAAGTTAGTTGTTGATGCCAACAGTCACGAACGATTGAGTTTTCTTTTTCTTTTCTTAAAGAACATTTTGACTGTTTCAAAAAAAAAAAAAAAAAAGAATATTTTTAAAACCATTCAAGTCTAATTGCCTTTTTTTTTTATAAATTAATTGTGACCTATATGTATAAACGATTCACTTGGTTGGCCGAATGGGCTTGGGTATGCATTCCATCTGGACATCATTATCATGATTTCGCACCTCATCCGCTTTAAATAAACATGACTGTTGAAAATACCCATTATATATGTTTGTGTATATACAATTATATTTCAAAACTTTATATTTTAATTAAAAGATAAAATCAAAATTTTTTTGCCAAATATATTAAAAGAAATATTTTTATATCATCTTCTTTCATTTTATTTTTCAAGTCCAGACGTAACATTTTATCGCGTTAAGGTGAAAAATTAAAGAGAAATGAAAAATAAATAAATAAACATTTATAGAGAATAAATACAATCTAAAATAATATCCAGCCATTCTTTTAATAATAAAAGTAAAAAATTTTAAAAGTTCAGGTCAAGATAAATTAGTAATAAATGATAAAAACTTAATTTAAATTAAATTTTTTGAATTGGCAAATTGGACTGGCAAAAATTCCTCAAGAATCGGCACCGGCCGGGTTGGAAACCACTGATTTACGGCATCTGAGACCATTTAGACTGAACTGGTCTACAGTCCATATTTATTTAAATTAATTTTATTATATCCTGCCAGGACAAAAAGCGAACCACTGAACTTTGATGATGAAGTAAAACCACTCACTAACTCTGTTCTAGGAGACAGGGGCTTCTCCATTCATGTTTTATTATACTCGCAATGCGAGATCGGCATTAATAATAAATGATGCCACTGAAAGAAGAGGCCAGTTCCGAACTTTCATGAAGATTATCTGCCCTGTCCCTTGGTGCAGAGTTAGAGGTGACCTCACGCCTCACGTACTAAAGGCCAGTGGTTCGATTCGCTTCTCGTCCTGAGCGACAAAATTTTATTTATATTTTATTGGCTATCAGATGCCAAAAAAGACAAAAAAAAAAATTAAAATGAAGATTATCTTTTATTCTTAGGAATAGATATTCAAAAATTGGTCCGCCTTCTATAGGAAATTCTATAATCTCCTGAAGGCTTAATAATCTTTCATATGATCTGAAACATATTTTTTTAACCATCCAAATTTGACAAAATATTTTGAAAATCAATTTCTTCATTCATCAGGGGTGTTGAAAAGAAATTTTTATGAGAATTGGAGGAAATCGCCAAAATACCAACTGATTAGAATTTTTAATTAAAAAAAAAATTTTTTTTTTGTCAACTAGGTGCATGCGCAAAATGGCCAAATTACAATGCGAACAAGAAATTTGTATATCAAGAAATATCAGCCTTTTAAAAGAGTCATTTTAACTTTTGATCATCTCTATAGAGTAAGATAAGGGGGTGTTTGTTCTCTCTCTCTCACTGTCGCCGTGACTTACTGCCCTTGATTAATATTCAAGTCTGCTTTGAATGACTGCCAAGCCCTACTGGCGATACTCTAGGTTGCATAAAGTAGTTCGTGATTAGTTGCTGGAAGGCAACCCAAATAATCAACTCACTATTGGCTTTTTTGATTAATTGATCTAGAGGACAGGACAGTCCCTGCATGAGCAGTTGTGAAAAATTCCTAAAAGTGAACATAATAAACATGAATAGATATAGAATATCTAGAGCAATCAATAAAATTTAAACTGAACGAAGAACAGAATTTTTCTCTTCTTAGGAGTAAAATAGAAAAAATTCTCCATAAAAGTCCATTTTAAGTTTTTCAAAGAAAAAATATTTTTTTCTTTCTTTCTTTTAAATTCCTTGGCAAATATGTAAATCCGAAAGTTCCAAATATCGTAATTAAACATCCTTCAGTTAAATTAATTGTTTGAAGAAATGTAAAAAATACTTCATTCGCCGTATTATTTTTGTGCTACTTGTACAAACCATCATTCCATTTTAGAAATAGAAATCCAATAATCTAATTAGATGTGAAGCCCACCAAAAAATAGTGCAAGAGCTATTATATTATTATCTAATAAAAAAAAAATACTTCAAAGTTAATTCTTTCCAATCCGAATAATAATAATTAATGGTATGTTTCTTTAGATTCCAAGAAGTAAAAAAAAAATTCAATTAGTTTAAATTTGGCACCTGACATAATTAAATATCATAACATGAAATTATAAGCGGAACCACCCAACAGACGATGTTGACATAATATTTGAAGGAAATTTTTGGCTTCGAGGCGAATATGTCGTCATGAATTTGCAAATGAAGGATTTAAGATGAAGACGAGCCATCCGGAACCAAGTGGGGGCGGAGACCGAGCGACTCGTTGCACTAAAGAAAAAGCCAGAGACAACCACGAAAATAAACGCGAATTAAAGGCGCCGATGCGATACCTTTTACATTTGGCTTATATTAAAAATAAGCGAAGGAATTATTTTATTTTATAATATTAAAAAAGCCTCGATAAATTGATTTCAAATTGATATCAGCTTAATTTATATTTACATTTAAATTTTTTTAAACATATATTGAAATTAATTTGGATTAAGACATTAAATTGTTTCTTGAATTACATTAAATAAACTTATTTATTACTTTATTATCTTTATTTATGATTTTTATGTATTGCAAATATATTTATTATTTATTTGTTTTTCAAGGTTTTTTTTTTTTTTGGATATGTCATTTAATTTTTTTTTTAATAGATGCACAAGGTCCAAAAATCCTACAATGGCCAGTGAAGACGCATGAAAACGGAGAGAGATATAGTGGAAAATAATAAAAAGAAAATTTTAAGAATTATTTTAATTTTTTAATATTAAAAGAAATTTATTTTATCAAATGAAAATTTTAAACTTTTTTGTTAGAATTTGTTACATAATTTTTTGAGAAATTTAAATATTTTTTTTTTTTGTGAAATATAGCCTAATCAAAAATCTGTTTTCATAGGTATTACGTATTAATAGATCTTTATCTTAATAATAAAATGGAACATTAAATAAGAAGTTAGATGATTTTTCGAGATCTATTTTTGATTCATATGAATCAGATTTAAACATTCATTTTATGTCTCGAATCAAGCTATGGTGAGTCAAAATATTATTTTTAATAAAATAATTTTTTGTGAGGATATTTTTTTTTTTGATAAAATGTCTGATGGCCTGGTGCGAAGGAAGCATAGTCCTGATAGAATGGAGACACCCGGTTCGAGACCCGGAGACCAGAGGCCGGCCATTTGATCCACCAGCAAAAAAATATACTTTCAAAAATTATTTTATTATAATGAAATAAATCCTTTTATAGTTATATATTATATTTATTTGAATGGTTAAAAAATTGTTCCCAGCCAGAAATAACCCCAGTTTTCGGGAAGCATGAATCCAAGGAGCTAAAGCGCTAGAAGCAACGGTCTGCAAAATTAAAGATCCTGGGTTCACTTCTCATAATCTTTTTATTAACCAAGTTAATTATATATCAAATGCACATGTCCGATGTCTTCCCATTTCATTTATAATATATTTATAATATAGACCTCTCTCCAACTTATACTTTTTGAGGCCCCAAGTTTTAAAATTAAAGAAATTTTCGTTCAGTCAAATTTTCCCCAAATTTTTTTTCTCTCCAAGTTCAAGATGTAGCCATCGAATAATAGCAGTGGGATGAATATTTAAAAGCAATTTTATTTACGACTATATTATTTTGTTAACTAAATTTATGGAAATATATCTAAATAAAATATTGTGAGAAGGATATTTAATTAAAATTCATAAATAGTTTTCGAGCCAATTTTGAAAAAAATTCCACTTTTATGTGCCACCGTTTCAGAGCTATAACATCTCCTTCTTCAGAACATTGCTACTTCTTGAATTAATTTTCTTCAAAAAATTTTTATTTGAAATATCACCTATCATTATTGCCTATCATAATGTATATTTGCATTCATTTTTTATTCTGATAAAATTGATTCATTGTCTTGAAGACATTTGAATTCCGAGTTGGCACAGCGAGGCGAGCATTTCCGATAAATTGACCTGAAAATTTTCTTCGAATTTTTAATAAATATCCTTTTCACAATATTCGCCCAACTTCTCCTTTTAAATAAATTATTTTAAAAATTTGCATATAAAAAATTAACAGAAAGGTTTTTCCATTTTTTTTGACGCCCTTGCCATCGTCGTAGAGTTCCAAGGGATCATTAAATTAGAGAATTTGTTTTAACAAATTACTAAAGTTGTTTATCTTCTATTTATTTTTTCCAAAACTTTTTATAAAGTTTTTATATAGATAATTAGGAGAATATAAAATTAATCTCAATTTCTAATTTCTATAAAGAAACAAAAATTAATTGAATTATTGAATTTTTTTTTGTATCTTCGTGCATAAGAAATAATAAATATTCAGCTATAAATCAATAATAATTTTAGAGAGATACTCATATAAAAAAAAATTTAATTATGTTTAATTATTCCATCCGATGTTTTCTACTTGTCATAATCTTAATGTGAACAAGTTCAAAAAAAAAATATCAAACCTATCAAGTTGAAGATTATTTATGAAAGTTTATAAAGAGGGGAAAGAAAAAAGAACCCGAGAGCAAATTGTAGACGACACAACGTAAGCACCGTCCTGACGAAGGCCGATGTTGATGTTGATGTTGTGACAGAGGGACGCAGTGACGTACGCATCGACGCACACCACGCGCGTCGCCGATATATTTATATAGAGGCGAGGATAGAGGATAGTGGAGAGGTGGCAGCCAACAGGTGCGTTGCTATTGGCTATTTGCGTTCAGCGACCTCGCGCCCCTGGCCTCGTCTGCTCTTGAATAACGCGCCTCCAAAACTGACGAACCACAATGCCTCATTTGAATAAATGACAAACACTAATGTATATTATCTGCCACTTTTAATAATCTTGAGGATCTACTTTTTCTCTGAGACACTTAGATTGACATACTTTTTTATTGCCTATTTGAGAACTTGATTCAATAGTATAATAATTAGAAAAATATTTATGCTCACCCTTAGTAAGAATGTATATTGACGAACGCGAGTTAACCGAGCGGACTGGACGGCCTGTTTTTCCTTCTTCCTTTTCACTCCTGACATCTTGTGATTGATCTAGAGTGAAGAGATACGTTTTCACTTTTCCATTTACCCTTAAATGGATTTTTTTTAATCGAAAAAAGATTACTCCATACAATTAGAACGATTTTTTTTTGGCATTTTTGACCAAGTTCGAAAAAATTGTTAAAAATAGATCATAATTTTTTTTGGCTTTTTTAGTTTCTCCTTGTCTAAAATTTTCTTTATTTTGCCCATAATTTTGCTAGGTTTAGTTACACCTTCAGTCATTTCGCCTCTTGACTTTATAAATCTTAACCCTTTTGCAGCCATGGGGTAGGACTCTGATTTTTAAATATTTGTTATTTATTTATTATTTAAATACGATTTTTTTATTTTAATTGTCTATTTTTGTATTCTATTTTTTTTTTTTTGCTCTCCACGTTTTTCTCTTCTCTTGCCAGATAATTTGCATTTTCGCCCCTACCATTTAGCCAAATAGATGTAACTTTTCATTAAATTAAATAAAATTGCAAAAAGAAATAGAAAATAATATTATTTAAACCAAGATTGTGTTGATTTCTGGTCACAGCCACTCTCTAGTGATATCTTATCCAGTTAGATGAGTTGATTTGTCCGTCTGATTGACTGTCTGCAGTCCATTGAGCCGCTTTGTGACTCACTCTGCACTGACTCATCAAAAGCTCAAATACCTCAAACTGCATTCCCTGAATCTCTAATCATATAACAAAGAGTTCAATTAAATATTCTGAAAGATATTGATAATTTTTATTGGTTAGAATCAATGAATATTCATTTCCATCTATACTATTATAATATATAGAAGAATTAATAATTAAGAATAAACAGGTGCAAAATGTTCTTTATCTTCTACGTATATCTGGACTAGAAATCATGTTTTATAGCCTATTTCATTCGATCATAAACTTTAAAAATTCTCTTAACCTAATGAAAAAAATCATTAATTGATTTGTTAAAATCAACCAATTGATGAAGGCAAGGAAGTAAACGACCGAAATTTGAAAATTTTCAAATATAATACTTATACATAATTCAAACAAACATATTGGTTTCCTATATGACTAGGGATGTTTTTTTTTTAACATTAAGCACTAATATATCGTGTGCCATAAATAAAATCATTTTTTAATAGAAATTAATGGAGAAAAGATTTCACTGCCGGCTGTTTTTGATCGTTGATTTGGTGGCTGACTAGCGAAACGAAATAAAATTTTTCTAGTTATATTTATTCGTATGGAAAAAATGTAATAATTGTTTCACTTTGAATTAATAAAAAATAGAAAACTAAATAAATACGAATGTAATATTTATAATAAATGTGTGTCAGGAACTGACAGGTTGTGGTTGCTCTAGAGAGTAACTTTCATCGAAATGATACTGGGGTGGGTTCTAGTTACCTCCCTCATTAAGAGTTGGATAAATTTTTGCCATGATAATTCTAATTTGAAGCTGAACCTGGGTTCAAATTCCCTCCACTAATCGCCTCCTCATAATATATATTATAAATATAAATAATAATATAAATAAATATTTATTATAATATATATATATATATAAATTAATAATTATATATTATAAAAGTTGCGCAAATTACTTCCTGCTGATAGAGAATATGTTTTTTAAATTTTAATAATAAAGAATTTTTTTGTCAAACTTCTTTCAAAGAAATGGACTCTTTTGTGATAATTCGACCCTCCATTTCTTTTTTCACCTCTTTAACGCCTCCTGGCGTTCTTTGACAACTTGTTCCTAGGGGCTACCCGGGGCTAGCTGATATTTATATTCTTATTATTATTAAAATTTATAATTTGAATAGCAAAGAAGATTTTTAAATTTCAATATCTAAAATTTGTTTATTTCATAGTACCATTTAAGTACGGGAGTTTATTTACACAAGTTTTATGTTGAACGAAGATACAGTTAACAAATTTAATTGTTAAGACATGCCGTTGTGGTAAATAAGCAATATTATATTAAATTTTTTTACTTTTCTATTTTTTTTTTATACATTAGTTTATAAAAAAAATTTTAAATGATTTAAAAAAGAACTATAAATTAAGCAGTAAGAAGAAAATTATATCACCAAGATACAGAGCTCCCTAATTATAGGTTCCCTAAAAAATTAAATTTCATTTAGCTGTTTTTTACAATTTATTATAATCGATAAATTTTTTTTATCGGCATAAATACTTGATAACTTTAATAACAAATTATTTAATAATATTAGAAAAACGTCAGATTTAGAAAAATTTTTATTTAAATCTTACTGATCAATGTAATTTGCTATATTGAGTCAAAAAATATTCGAAATCACTTCAAAAAGGACGATCGTTTCAAAGAAGTTCTTATTATATTTTAAATATTTTCCAAACTTGCAGAAAAAATTTCATTTAATTCTAATTCGTACTGAAAAAACTCATCTGACTAACATTTTTATTTCTCTCCCGTATATATAATACTAAGGAAACATGAAAAATTTAACTTTTCAATTTTTAAAAACACCTTTAAATTTCAAGTCAAAAAGAAGGAAAGAAAGTATTCGAAAGATATGTTGAAACAAAAGTTTATTCTCACAATTCATTTTGCCTTTTATTTTTTATTTTAGTTTTCCCGACCTGTCTATTTTTTTCGTCTCGTGCCCTATATAGTCATCTCCAAGACATGCTATGTTATTATATTTGAAAAAATAAATAGATTAATGAAGTAGAGCTTATGTAGTAGAGATGAACCATCTTTATTCTATAATTTATAAAAATGGCGGCTTCTAGAGGACTTCGTCGTCGTCGCCGCGGGGGATGTGCACCAAGGCCGTCGGCAGGCGGCGTTGGCCACCCTCGCCCGCACCAAGCACCGTCATCGGCCTCGTCCCGTCTTCAGTACCTGAGAGCACCTGCCGACCACGGAACCTGTTCTTCGGGTCCCCACCTTCTTAGCCCGCCCTCGGCCGTATGTTTCCCCCCAAAAGCCGGCTTTGTCTTCTGCTTGAGGCCCGCCTCCATGCAATCATCCCGCATTGAAGAAAAACGAAGGGAAATTAGACTGTAATACTACAGCAACCGGTTACTTAATTGATATTAGTCGGCAAAAGGTAAAAACCAATAGACATGGCCTCATTGGTAATGAAAGTTTCATCCAACAACGAATACCATTGATTCTACTCAATTATTTCATTTATTGACTCAACAATCTGATTCCAGCTAGCCTATTATAAACGCTAATTATGGAGTCAAAAGAAACTACCGCACTTGGAAAACCTCAAAAATAAAATTAGTTGGTAAATATTATAATTCGAGATGTTCGGTTTATAACAATATGGCATGCGATAACATTTGCCACCTTGAGGCCATCTGTGACTGAATGAATTAGCCAAATTACAATTTATAAAAGTCTTTTAAACACATCCACAAAAATAAATATTTCCTAAATAAAACTAATACTCACTCCATGATAAAAACTGACTACGTAATTTTGTTGATTTAATTATCAAAAAAATAATATAAAAATTCTAAAGAAAACAAATATAGGACTATATTAAAAAATATATCTAATTTAAATAAAAATAATCGAATTTAGTAAAAACAAAATATTTATTTTTCTTCAATTAATTACATCATATTAATTTAATAGTTAAGCACAATTTGTATTTGATAATCAATAAATAATAGAAAATTTAAAAATTATAATTTTAATTTAAAAAAAAAAGACAGTTTTGATTTATATTTATTTATATTGATTTAACTTCAAAATTTCAGGACAGGGGTTGGGGGGGGATTCCGGGAATGGGCCAGAGAACCCGAAACCGGCGAAGGGAATGGTGTGTGTCATTAGTGCACGATACACCAGGGGTAACCAACCGGGGAAT
>JAAAKE020161413.1:0-12016 GCA_010014785.2 Anisolabis maritima
GTAAACACACGACGACCGAGAGAGAGACTATAAATAGAGTGAGGCATTAAGATACGTCATCAAGAACATAGGACAATTACATAAGCAAGCCAAGGTTTGCACTCACTCTCTACTCTGATTTACTCTTTTTATTCATTTGGAACTTCTTTTGTTGAGAATAGTGAATGGATGAATCATGGATGAATGATGATGATCTCCAGGAAAAAACTTGCTTGCCAAAAGCGCTTCTCTTTCTCTTTTGTTAGTATTTATTTTTAAATGAAAATATGAATAAATTGATTCCGGTTTCTATAGAAATTTTTTTTATATATCGGCCAGAGGTGAATAAGATTAAAGAGGCTGGATTTACAGGACTCAATAATTTAAATAAGGCTTGAATACTCCTGATTTTAATGAAAAATATTTTAATTTATTAAGCATCTCAAATCCCCTCCTGAAACTATAAAATTCCCCGATTCAGTTCAGAGTTACTTTATCTAGGATTGTTATTTTTTCTCTTCCAGTCTCCCCCTCTTCTCTCACAAAAGGCAATCGGCCTGTTCTTCCTCTCAGTTATAAAATAAATAAAATATAGGAATGGATAAACTAAATTTATATATTTATTTTTTATTAGTGCGAAAGTAATCAGAACAAAAAAACTTCTAATCTCGATCGAAGTAAGCTTTTAGATTATTCAGAAATTATAGTTTTAATTCCGATAGATAAAAAAATTCTTTCTGTCTAGTCATGTAGCCGTGACTTCAGTTGGGCGATGATTAATTTTTGGCGGGAATTAAGATTCTATAAATAGAAATAGTTGTTTTCTTTTGTAAATATTTCGAAAATAGTTCAAAACAATTTTTTTTTAATAAATAAATAATTCATTCATAATGAAACGGACGAAATCAACTTTTAGGCATTATTCAGAGCTCATGACCAGAGGATGGAAAACTGAAGAATCTCCCTCACCACGAGTTGCCCTAAGACGAGCATTTCTTTTTTCTTTAATCTGTCCGTAAAATCCCAAATAAAGGAGGGGTTTCTTCTCTCTTGACTTTTTATTAGTAAATTAAATCTAATCTTTATAAATTGATATGAAGAAAAATTTTTATGTGGCACTTATGGACTCACTGGTAAGTATGAGGTTGGCGTCCACAATTTCCCCGAGCTAAGGCTGACATTTCTTCTGCCATCCTAATCTTTTTCTCTTTTCCCCACAAAACAAGCGTCAGGCTGTGCGACGAGCCGGCTTGTTTTATATATTTCGATCATATCTTTGATATAATGCTGGCCCCTAATCAAAACGACGTTTTGGGGTCGCTCATTAGGATTAATAAGCTGTTAGAAAAATATTAATAAAAAATTACAAAATTATTGGCGGCAATACTTTATAAATAAAACATTCTTATTATTTATTATTAATTTAAAATAACAAGCAATCTAAACTGCATTTATTTTAAATCTTGAGAAAATTTATTAAAATTTTTTATACCTTTCGTAAAAATCAACAACAAACTCCTTAAAATATTATTAAAATTTTACATCGCATCTAACAGCTTATTCCATCTGATGAAGGGACCGATGAGTGACCCGAAACGTCGACGTTTATTTCATCGTTTGGCTATCTGTACCTACCTACTTACTTAAACATCAACAGCCATAAATTTTTTTTATGAATCCTGAAATAAAGGGATTTGTTTTGAAAAAGGCGGACGTTTTCAAAACAATGGCCTTCGACTATAAGCCAATATATCGTTTACGAGAAATGAGTGCGAGATGATTGGCTTTTTATGAATCTCTCGAAGTGTCCGTTGGCCTTAGCTTATCTTGTTTGAAAGGATTTTCTAATTGCTTCGGATGTTTTTTGTTAGGAAGTCAATTTTCTTTTCATTTAGATTTCTTGATCCTTTTATATAGATACATTTATAAAATATTACACTTTTCAATTTCTTAAACCTGCTCTTTATTATATACTATTTCATAAGTTTAGCAGAAGAAAGGAAGGGCCCGAACCTCGTTGACCTTTTCCCAATTAAAATAAAATCTTAAAAATTTCAAATTACTTTGTTATATATGAGTGGCGTGACGACCTCACTCCCCTCTCCACTTATCGGTGAAAGGGTTCGGTGGCCCCCGAACTCTATGTAAATTAGGGCGTAAGACGCACTTAAATATTTATTTTAGCCTTTGTGGTTTTGAATATGATGGACTCGGGAGGACGCACTTCCTGTTCCCTTTAAAGGGATCGGTCACAAAATTCAGTTCAATTTTATTTAAAATTCACTAAAAAGAAGAAAATAACTTTTTCCATAACAATGTTAAATATTTTAGACAAAAAAAAAAAAAAAATCTTGGACGCTCAGTGAATATTTTATCTAATTTTCCATTAATTATTTGTTTAAGTTTCAGTGAACGCCCCACGCTTGTCTAAAATATTCAACTATTTTATATAAAAAGTTATTTTCTTTTCTCTTTTTAGTGAATTTTTTTTTTTATCTTTATTTTATACTTTTTGATCAATTTTTTTTTTACAATATAAGTATAAATTAAAACAAATATTTTTCAAAACGTTAGCAATCCTAATTTATAAATTTTGTATTTCCTTTGAAATAACTTTTTTGTAAAAGATAGAAAAATTTTTTTCAAAAAAAAGTTGTTCACAAAAATCAAAAGAATCAAATTTGTCTGTGAGTATTTTTCATTAAAGTTAATAATTAAAGATATATTTCAGATTTGAACTTCAAATTAAGTACCCCTGTAAATGGGTCGTAATTTTCATCGGATCTAAGCCTATATACAAAATTTGATATCTCTACCTCTTCGGGAAGTGTTTTAAAAATTTACTGCAAGATGTTATGTTGACAGGCGAGTTAAATAAAACGTTTAAAAAAGTTCGTCCCCAGAAAGCCCCATACATTTCTAGTGTATTTATGAGCTGGTTATTTGGGTTATCAACTTTCCAGCAACCAAATAGGGTCAGATTTAGACAACCCTTTGTATTAATCCACTACTTCTTTTCGTTTTTAATATAAAGTTATTAATTTAATTTTTTTTTATATTAATAAAATATAATTGATATCCTCTCTCTCTCTCTTTTTTTAAAGGCTTTTGGCCATATGCCGAAAGGCGAGGTTATCTAAAAAAATAAATATTATTATTAAAAGGAAAAGTTCAGTATAAGATTAAAAAGCAAAGCTTCAAAATATTAGAAAATAAATTAGACTGATAAATATTAATTACTCTTATTATGATGCAAGTTGATTCCTCTTCTTAAAATAGAACTGAATTGAATGAATATCGAAGAGAATTTAAATAAATTACCATCTTCATAAAAAAATAAGCTGACTTGACAAATTATAAGTAGTTTATAGTAGCTACTGCATACACAGAACTAAACTGCTAATATTTATTAATAAAATTTGAAATTAATTTTTTTTTAAATTTCGGCGTATTTAAGTATCTGATATATTTTAAATGGTCTCTATTAATTCCGAATTTTGTCAAATGTTTGTATTTCAATTAGGATTTTCACAACAAGCAACCTATAAATAGAGATAACTTATTTCAAATAAATAATCTCTGGTAAACGTAAAATGATTTTCCAGTGAGGTGTCAGTTGCTTTGGGCCGATTGTTGCCTTTCGACCTTGAATAAATTGATATTTGAAATTTCAAGCAGTTCGGCCAGACTTTCCTTATATATAATTATATAGAAAAAAAAAAAAGGTTGGGCTTTATATTTATTTTATTTTTAATTAAAACTTTCCTTCCTTGATAAGAAATATTATTAAAAGATAGTAGAAGTATATGCGATGATTGAAAATTTGAAATTTTGGTGGGGTGAAATTTTACATAATTATTATTGTAATATTTTATCAGGAGAAAAAACGAAATTTTAACATGTGAAGTCAATCTATTCAGGAAGGAAAATAAAAGTTTGGCAACTTGATTGCTTTTTTTATTTTGCTAAAAAAAAGGTTAAATAAAATATCACTCAACCATTCGGGAAGAGCAAAATTTTAATTTAAATCCTTACGTGAAACCGCATCAAAATCGGTTGAGCTGTTTGCACTTCACTCGGGATCTTATTTCGGGAATTTTTTTTTAAGTCTTTTTTGAGATGAGGGCAATTAGTCTCGGTCTATATTTAAATTAATTGGTAGCCAATACAATTTAAATAAATTTTTGTAGTTCAGGACGGGAAGCGAACCATTAACCTTTGGTATGTGAAGCGAGAACTCTACTTCTGCACTAAGGAACAGTGCGACACTCTCGGGATTAAGATCATTTTTTCGCTCTGAGGCAAATGAAACTTGAAATGGACATAAGGATTTTATAATTATATAAATAAGAGGGGATTTTTTTTGTAACAAATAAAAAACTCCCTCATAAGAAATCGCATTATCGTGCTGACTCAGGAGGAGTTAACCCGCCATTGCTTGCGGGCGCTGAAGTTCAAATAATATAGCATTTATATTTTATATTTAAAAAAATGAGATCTTCCTATTTCAATTTTATTTTATTTTCTTGGAAAGATCAGAAGAGAGAGAGAGAGAGCAACATTTGAAGAAAGGAAAATGATTTTAAATCCGTTTTCTCGTTAATTTTGAAAACAGTCTGTAGAAAATATCAAGTTGCTCGAGCTAAGCGTGGCATTTCTTTCTTCTCTCCTTTCTATTCCATTCTGCATTCTCCCTTCCACTTTAACACGCGTCAGGTTCGTTTTTCCCCTAATCTCAGGAAGGAATAAAGTAAAAGGTAAAATTAAAGATGCACGAACCTTCTATTTAAAAAAAAAATTGTATTTAAATGGTCGCGATATTTTGATATATACTTTATCTTCATCAAGTTAATAAATAAGATAAGGGAATGGCATTTCGGTATAATTTTTATAGAAATTACTTTATTACGTGATGAAATTGGTTCAAATTTTTTTATCATGTTAATCAGACGATTGGATTCTTTACAAATAAAGCCATTTAATAGAAATATTTAGCAAATTCTATATTATTATATTAAATACCTAATCTATATCTAGTAGATTGTTGTGACCCAGTTTTCTAATATTGGCAAATAAAAAAAATTTTCCCTGCGGCCTCGACCGTGAGTGAAAGAATTTACTACGGATCAATGCATTTTGAATTGATTCTATCAAATTGGTGAGGGAAATAAATAATTTCCCACTAAATGGAAATATACGAGTAAATATTTTTACTTTCAACAAATTTTCTCGCTTCGTTTAACAATTTCATTTTATGAATAAGCGGTAAATATTAGTACCATTTTTGGGTATTATTAGGGGTCAGGAGTTTTTTAAACTTTTTCCCTTCTTGGTCCTCAATTTCGGGATATATTAAATCGTTACTGATAATAAATCATGAATAATTTGAAATTTTAAGTTATCGCTGTTTTGGGGCGAGTTTAAAAATAAAAATGTTCGTTTTTGTTAGCGCCATGTTGGGATCTAAATGGCCTCAGATGCCGAAAGAGACTTAAAAAAAATATTCACATCCGAAGATGGTTGCGGTGATGCGATCGAAATGTTTTCGTTGGTTTCGTATCAAAACGTAGATAAATTTTGGCGCAAACATCTCCAACCAAATTATACTATTTAATTATTAGCCCAAAAAATATTCTCTTGTTTTGATAAACGTAGGCCTATATAAACTTGTCAATTTCAAAATTCGAAACTTCTATTTCATATGTTTACTTTGGGTTGCATAAATTTTGCGTACTGGAAGGTAGGCAACTCAAATGCCATCTCATGATGGATTTTTCGGCTAATTGATTCAGAACTCTTCTAGAACGGACTCATTTGTTCATTTCTAGTATGCGTAGGCGAACGCCTTAGGGGCTTTGGAGCAATTAATTGTCTTATCGGTTGCCTATTTTCCACCAATCACAAACGGCTTTTCATTTCCACTATAAAGTATTGTATTGAATATATATCATTGTCCAACTCCAAAGTCAGATGATTCTTCGACCCAGACTTAGATGTCTAATTTCTTATGGAATAGTTGATTTTACAGCCAACAATAATTTAAAGTTAACCGCCATTGATTGGTTCATTTTTTTCTTCATCCTTCTCGATGTCTGGTACAATGGCCAACGCTTGTTTTGGTTAAATTAAACAATTTTTCATAGAGAAAAAAAATTTTCCAGAGAAAAAAATTCGGAAGTTTGCTGGGACGAATTACAAATTAATATCCCTGTTACAAGGTGGAATGGGCCAAGGTTGGAAATTTCAATTTGTTGTTAACTGACACGCTAGGGAGATAACATCTCGGAATTATGTTGGGATGGCTTTCCGCTTCCTGGCCCAAAGAGAAGAATTGAATAAATTCTTGTCATGTAGATTTTAATGGCCACGTTTATTTATTTATACAATCTTTTCCTAGACTTGCGGCACCCTTGATTCAAAAGTAATTTTAATCAATCTAAGATGATTCCTTTACATTTTTTTATAATATATAATTATAACCTCATTTAAGTGGCTAGACAATTTGCATTTTTATGAGATTTCTGTTTTCTTGGCATATTTTAAAATGCGTATTGATAGTAATTTTCTAAAGTATTTCCGTTTTGTTATTTATTTCGACCCATTCTAAAATTGCATAAAAAATAACCCATCATGAATCCAATGGAATGAATATTATCATTCCTTGCAAATTCCATTCCCTCTTCATCAAATTCAAATCTCACCCTCTCTCTTAATTCATTCTTTATCTCATTAAACCAATATTATTTGATAAAATTAAAAAAAATTTCCCAGTTCTTTTATTATTTAAAATTTTTTTGTTCATGCTCTTGGAGCAGTGATCCAAGGATCATTGGTTTGCTTTCCGCTTTGGATGATAAAATTTATATTTATATTTATTATATTTAAAAATAAATATGGTTATCATCAAATTAAAATGAATCGTTCAACAGCAAACCTTTTGATATTCACGGACCAATAACTCAAAATTTGAAAATTTTTTAATAAATCAACCCTCTCCCTAAACCTATAATATATAGGATAGGAGAAAAATTCTTTTTATTAATTAGAAGTGATATCTAAATACATTTGTTTAATTATAATCTACATTTGTGCGCTTTACACCTACCTGTGTGTATATATTAAAATTATACATCTACAAGCATATATTAAATTGAGCACTAAATGGTCCATGGACCACCGGTTGGCGATTGCTGTCATAGACTATATGCCAAATATCAAAAAGGGTAAAAGGTTTAAATTACTATATTATAATAATTACTTTTTCTCCATACCCTTTTCGTAGATTTCATTATAATACGGAATTAATTAGAAGTATTAATGATTAAGTCCAGAAAGCAAAAACAAAAAAAAATATATTTTTTTTAGTGAAGGAATTTTAATATAAAAGTAATTTTAAATCTTATTGGAAAAATTACGAGACTTTTCTTAATCCCGAGTTTAAACGAAATATCGAATTCTTTGTGAGAGTTGAGAGGCAAATGTCTTTGCTTACTAATCCGTTTATTTTAAACAAATTTCTAACTTTTGAAAAGGGATGCGAAATAGAAAATACTTTTGAACAAATTTTGTTTGAAAAAGTTCTTTTGCCCTAGTAAATAACGCAATGAGTTTTATATAAAGTTGAATGGTAGCTGAAATTAAGAGAGAAGGTAGCTTGCTTTAAATATTATAAATTCTCGCCGTTTTGACCGATTCTTCGGGGCTTCCTAAGACGCCGAGATGTTTTTCATAAAAGAGACCGGAAGAATTTATGGAAACTTCAACAATTTTATAATATGAAATTTTGTTTGGCACCGCAACGATTTTTATTTTCTCTTATTTTTATCCTGGTCTTTTTTAATGTAGCTTGAAATAATAAAAGAGATGTGACCAACAAAGCAAAAATCTTTGCACCTCATTATCTTTACTAGATATATGTAAAAACTTGTGAAAATGAATGCGATATCGGCACACAAATAATAGACTTTTCTCTTTTATTAATTCCAAAATTGAATATCCTATATACTTTTTCTTCCGTTTTACATGCAAAATGTTCTGAAAGGGGTAGGAGGGGTGGCAGGGAGAAGGTGACGAATAGAAAGTCGAATAGTAATATATTGATATTAATTTTGAAAGGATCATCTATTACTAAAGCAAATGAGTAAAGGGAGAAAACATTATTCAAAACTAATTAATGTTTTTCCACCTGATAAAACCTAATTAAACGTTATTGGATAAAATAATAATAAACGAGCCCGGGTAATCTTTTATTAGATTAAGAATTTTTAATGGAAAAAGCGTTGTTATTTAAACGAAAATTTTTTTTCTATTTATAGACTGATTAATTAATTTTCTCTTCGTAATGTAATTCATTCAAGTCTCGACTTAATTTAATAACAAATAAGCTAACTAACATTTTAAGTGTGAAAATTAATGACCGTCTGGAAAGTTGGTGCCGATTTTAGGAGACATCAAAGACAAAATTTTTATATGCCGATGTTTTTAATAACCCTTCTAATTCACGTGTTGAGTAGAGTTATTCTCGATAATAATTTGGTCATCATTAGAAGTGGAGAGTTTTTCGTCTTCAAAGTCGAAATCACCAGCTCAAAACCTAGCGAACAGTTCTTTCAGCTAAAGCACCTTTTCCCTAAACATCCCATATCTTACTTGTTGCTTGTTTGTCGTTTTTGCCTTTAAGCATAAGTGTCTAAAATGGTCTTTATTTTCTTCCGTCTTCAAAAGAACACAAATTAATTTATCTTAAGTAATTTAATTTCTAAAGATTCGTTGAAATGTCACTTTTAAAAATATGCAGACAAATAATATGTTTTCTATAACTTTGACAGATTCAGACATGCTCCAATGCCATCTACTCGATATCGGCACGAACTTTTCCAACGAACCAAAAAACATTAAAATTTTGAATAATTTTCTCCAAAATGGACGAATAAATAGAAAATAGCCCAGCTAGGATCTATCTATTAACGAACTCCCACTTTTTTGTTTCGTGGACTATTTTCCCCACCTTTTTTTACCTCCGTGACATTCCGAAAGCGGCCACACTTATTTTCTTTTTAGAATCAATTTCTTTTATTTTTTACTTTCTGAGCCTTTTCATGAAACATTTTTTTTTAATGATATCTTTGCAAAGAAATCTTGTTTGTTGCAAGACATGCTTGTCGAAATAAAGACAGCAAGTGGCATCCACATGACTTGTCTCTTCTCCACACTCCTCCTGATTAAACAACATTCATTGACAGTTGAGAGACTCTGTGTGTGTTTGCTTTGGAGCTAGAGAAGGAGAGGCGAGATTAGATGGACTTTTGGACCTCTGGCCACGGAAGCCATCACTTGGGAGTTAATAGCAATCAATTCCTGTGGGAATGATCTCTTCCGTTGAAGGAAGAAAAAATCGGGCACTCATTTGCCGATCAGCAACCAAATCACATTTAGATATATAACAAAAAAAAAAAAAGTGAGTCAAAAACTTATTTAGCATAATATTATTATTTTATTTTATTAAAATGTTAATATATAGATTTATTCCATTTACATTCTTTGGTTTGTCAAAAATGCAACCGGTGATATTTGCCTTTTTTTGTTTTATAAATAACACAGAGTCGCCATTCAGATAAAACTCTTAGACATGTTTACCCTATTCTAAAACACTGTCAGCACCAAAAGACGTATAAGCTGTTCTCACACAGCCATATGGAGAGATTATACCACACTCGTTACATCCCCGCCAGCTAGATATAAAGAGGCGGTTGACTCCGCCTTTCACCATTTCTTTACACCTCCCTCTCTACCATTCCGGAAATAACTCATTTGCTAATTTTTTGTTACACGGAATTGCGGGATATTTGATTAAAATTATATTATATATATATAAATATAACATTTATATTTTTTTATATCAATATATCGACTGATAGGGCTTTGTTTGAAATAGTTGGTGGTTTTCAAATAATGATCCATTGAATGTGACACCCAGTCAACATATCGTTTAAGATAAATCAATTTTGGGAGATGAGTTTGTGTTGGATGGGCATATTTCGCTCCCCCTGGACTAGAACCAGGATTTTCCGTTTTCGCGACGGACATGCTACCTTTACACCAAGTCCCACTGCCCACCAAACACAACATCTCGCGCAAATATAATATATATAATTATAAGAGTGAAAATATAATTTTTCTCCATGGAACCTTACGTTATTGCTTAGATTAAAGATCATAAATTATCAAGACAATTTCTTTTCCATGATGATGATATATGATCGAAATTTATTCTCCTTCTAAACTTCTTTAGATCCCTCATCATTGAAACATTCAAATCTTATTAATAATATATATAACTAATATTATCCAAACATACTTATAGATGGAATACAATCGGATTTATGACATGGATTCTGTGATATATACAGTATTTAATTATTATATAGTTATTTAAAATATGGGGAACCGATTATCCGAAAGGAATAAATAACTGGATTTTTCAAATTCTGATTTCAATGAGTAATCCAACAAAGTTGGCTTCTTGGGAAAAGAACTGGAACCCCCTCCCAAAAGTTATTACATTTTGGAGTAATAAAGACGCTAAGAAAGACCAGGGTGAGTAAATATAATAAATTTCAGTATATAAAATAATCGCTTCACTTCATCAAAGGTTCCGTCATTTTCTGACCATCAAAAAGTCAATGACAATTTATTTGTTACCTCAGCAATATAAAAAATAATTTTAACTCAAATTTAGATTGTCACTCATCAAGTTGTAATTAAAAATTGATGGTGCCTTTATTTAAAAAACCCTACCAGTCAACTTCTCTTTCTTTGGGTCTAGTGAAGTATCAAAATATAAATCCTCCATTTCGTCATCATAAAAAATTTTATATCTCACTAATTCTGAAGACGAAACGTCGACTGGTAGGATTTTTTAAAGAGCTGGAAATTGCCTTCAGAGTTATTTTATTTACATCAATCATCGCCAGGATATCCCGGATTTAAAATAAGTGTGGATAATATTACTCATATGTGATTATTAATATTTCAAAGTTTAAATGATAAGGGATGAAATTAGAATACACTTGAGTAAATAATCGTCTTAGATTACCTAAACTTTAGAATGACTTCAAATCATTTTTCCAACTTCTCATAACAATATGAAATAGGAGTAAACTTCTCTTAATTTGTTTCTATTTCGGCTTATAATCATGAAATTTATTTTCTAAAATTGACATGAAGATTAAAAAATTCATTAAAAGATTTTTTCTTTTAGATAGGCGAGTTTTAATCCTGGACTAAGGAACACGAGGTGATAGTAACTTTTCGTTTGAGGAGCTGCAGTTGTAGAAGGCTTGCTACTCCTTGCATAATTAAATTAATAAATAATTTAAATAATAAAATTTCGAAAAAGAGAAGCGTCCCCAAAGTTAGGCCGCTATCTCGTTTCAAATTTAAAAAACCAAAATGCAACATTTCATTTATTTATTTATTCTTTTCTCTTTCTAAGAAGAGAGAATGAGTCTCTATCCCTCTAAAAACTCTTGCTAGAAGTTCAGTGAAACATTCCTCAGAAAATATCTTAAAATTTGGACGTTACTTGGATTTCAAAGGCTATCTCTTCAGATTGGGAAAGAAACGCTAATATGTCTTGTAAGTCTTTGATTACATACGATATATATTTTGTATCTGTTTTTCTTTTAAATTGTGTATATTTATGTAAATATTTTCAAATTATATAATAATTTGTAGGGCTGAATTGTTAAATGCTAGAAAAAGTGAAAAAAATTTAGTTGCTTTTTTTGGCAAATCCATTTATTGCTTAATAAATAGAAAATTTAGAAAATATTGTTCCATCAGTTAGATGATATTTATTTTTATACTTGTCGAAAGCATTTTTTGAAGATATAAAATAAATAAATAAAAAATTTGAAAAGAGGCCAAAAAATTCATTAATTAAACATTTCTTGGAAATTAGACATTTTTTTGCAATGTTAACGACTTTTAAAATATTTTTATCTTTATTAAAATAATATTTAATGAAAATTTTTCC
>JAAAKE020161435.1:0-12016 GCA_010014785.2 Anisolabis maritima
TCTATTAATTGGTAGCCAATATAATAGAAATAAATTTTTGTCGCTCAGGACGGGAAGCGAACCACTGACCTTTGATACGTGAGGGGAAACCTCTACCTCTGCACCAAGGGACAGGGACTTCCGCAAAGTCTTAAAATATGCTTAATTAAAATAATAGCTCGAAACATTGTTGTCCCAAACTTGCTATCAATCAGAACATACCTAACTGAATCTATTTCAATAGAGTAGTATTTTATTAGGATATTTATTTGAGCTCTCACTGAAAAACTTTGACTATTTATGAAATAAAAAATAACATAGACTACAAACATATGGCGAATATTTATATTTATCTATAGAAATAGATTTCTTATATAAATTTCTATTAAAAGAATTTTCTAACTATGTATCAAAGAGCGATGAAAAATGATGGAATATTTTTAAAAGATATATAGAGCAAATAAATATTTTAATAGATATTGATGTTGGAGGGCGAAAACAAGAAAAATGTAATAAAAGATTGTTTATTCATTGTTCTTGGAAAATTTATTTTAACTAATGAAATAGGCTAAATTTATCTGGTGAGTTATAATTGATTTTGTATTAAAAAAGAAATTCAAATATCAAGGGTTTCATTTCAACATATTTTTGTAGAGGGCCAAACAACTCTTCAATTACGAATGTTTTTTCTTCTAAATATTAATGCAGAGAATATGGAAGTAAAAAATCATTTAACTTAACTGCATGACTTGATAAATAAAAAGAGAGATGTTGGCATGGAGTATGTCTCAGTGCAGGAGGCCCCGCGTGGTGCACGGGGGGCTGGAATCCGGTAGGCAACCCAAACTATGGCCGTCGCATGCGTCTGTGGTCCAAGTCCAGATTTCACTTGGGCGTCCGGCCTAATGGGAGAGTCATCGGTGTCCAGCTTGACGACGATCCTCTTTGTAAGTGCCTTTCTACGATTGATTCTTATAAGGGATGTCCAGTTAATAATTAGTTTGTACACTACCTCAAAATTCTAAACAAAATCTTAAATAAATAAATTAATTAAAAACCAAAAGCATATTATCTTATTTTAAAAACATAATGTCTATTTATTAGAATATTATTTTAGAAAAAGATCTATTTATATTCTCAAAAAAAAAGGGTTGAATCCACTTCTGGTACCAAAGATCATGGTTTCGCTTCCAGTCCTAAGGAACAAAAATTTATTTATATTATATCGACTACCGATTAATATAAGAACAGACTTAAAAAAAAAAGGGTATTGAAAGCATCATGAAACCAATTCTCCAAACTCTTAAAGAAAGGAACCAATCAAAAAATTAAATGAAAATAAGAAAAAAATTTGTAAGCATGCTGTTTGTTCATATTTATATGGATCCAGAAACGTATCTAGGTGATGGGGAAAGCGATTTAGGTTGGGGGTTAGGTACTCCACTGTATGGATGTTATTGTTTTGTTCAAGAGAAATAATTAAACGTATTTTGGAATATTTGCAGGCGAGTTGGAGTTGGAATCCGTCCCAAAGAGCGTTGGTGAGGTTCGCATCCGGGGTCTCAGAACGGACCTCTATATAGCGATGAACGAAAAGGGACGTCTTTACGGCGAGGTAGGTCACGTGGGTGGTGGGATCACATCTGGCCAGTTTCCTTGCCAAATTTTATCAATTATTTTACATTTTTTCGATTTGATACACGAAATATATGAAAGCTAAAATTAAATGACATCTTACTTTCTTTTACAAAACTAATACAATAGTAATAGTCATAATAATTTAATTGTTTCGGCTAAAATAATTGAAAAAATTACCTTCATATTCTAGCAAATTAAAATTATTTGCGGTGAATTTTTTATGGTCCTTCAGATGTCAAATACAACTATGTTAGAAAATATATTATAATATATATATATTAATAGAGTTTATTGATATTTATTTATTTGACCTTATAACGCTGATTGTGTTGGCAGAAATAATTCAGATTCAGATGTTAATGGAATTAAATTTTTTATTCATATTCCAAGAGGTTTGGAATGTACATAAATCAGGAGTGGCCTCCCCTCGTCTTTTTACTCTGCATATATATAAGTAAGTTACTACGATTTTTAGAAAAAAGTTTTAGGTAAAGTACCACTTTCTCCTACTGAAATAGGTCAAAAGTTGATAGAAAACTATAGCTTTGCTGTAATGTACGTATGTAAAATTTGGTTGATCTACATTAAAGTGTGCTTGAGTTATCGTTACACAGACAAACATAGAGAATTCGGAAAATTGTTTTTCCGGGGGATCCAAAACATAAAAAATAATCAAAATCTCGATATCGAATTTTTGGACGAATACAAAATAATTTCTCTATACTACGTAGAAGGAGCTTATCTGAATTATAATTGTTTTCCTAGTGTTCACTTTTCGAAGGCCGAACCCAGAGAATAAGAACCCTTTTATTAAAAGCTGGGAAAATAATCTATAACCCGAAAGAGAATTTTTTCTTTTTGGCCATATAGACATTTAATTAGATATAATACAATATATTTTATTTACGATTCAATGATCCAGGCATATTAATTTACATCAATTGGTATCCAAGTAATTTAAATAAATTTTCAATGGACTGCCTGGGATTTGAACCCACACCCCTTGGCTTTGGAGGTTATTAATATTAACAATGTCAATATCTTTAACCGTTCGGCTTCGAAGGGGAGAGAGGGGGAAAGAAAAATTTATTTAGTTAAATAGTAATCTTAATGATTGTAATTTCTTTTTATCATTACTTGATGTTTATTGTAAATAAATAATTATAATAATAAATATTGCAAAAGATAATAACTAAAAATATATCGAAAAGATAAGAAATTTTAAATATAATATTATTTATATTAAATTAAATATTAAATAAATAATATTTTAAAACAGAGGCTATTTTGCAAACTTTTAATATTTAATGAAATATTTATATGCAGAAGCAACGAGAAAGTCCACGAACGGTTTGGGTGGAAGACTTCTACGCCTCGTACAACGTCTACCTGAGCAAGCATTGGGCTCATCTGGGCTGGTATCTGGCACTTAAAAAGGATGGAAAACCCAAGAACGGAAAACGTACCAAGTTGGGTCAAAAAGCTACGCAGTTCCTGCCCATACGCCTTGGATAAGCACAAATATAAATAATATAATATAAACTTCCATAGTTTTATAAAATAGATTTTTCCAACCGACAGGGCCAGCCCTAGGGTTTTTGGCGCCCTAGGCGAATTTCAAGTTCAGGGCCCTTGTAAAAAATTCGTTATAATTTTATACTATTATTGTCATTTCAAATAAATATAATTATTAAAAACTGCAAATATTTAAAAATTTCGTAAAAATAAAATAAAAAATTACATTTTACTGATGTTATCTTGGCGCCCTAGGCCACTGCTTAATACATCTAATGAAAGAGCCTAATACTTCTTAATGCTAAAAAACTTTAGACCATACTTTGTAAAAAAAAAACCGCACAAATATTGTGAATTCATATATCATATATATATATATATCCGTCTTTTGCAGAGAAATGATAGAGAATCCTAATATAGAAAAGTCGGGGCCCTCTCAAATAAGAAATCTAGAAAATAAGAATTAAAAATGAGTTTGTGGATTTCAATCAGAGAATAATGGATAAAGATAATAAGAGAATTTTGAGAAACAAAAAAGGTTAAGGCTGAGATGTAAGTACGGATCTGACCAAGTTCAAGCAAGGCCGAATATGGATGAACTTCGGTTGGCTGGTGGAAAGACCATGATCAAACAAACGACCATCAAATAATTAGTTATCATCTATTATACATATAAAATTTGTTATATCTTTTGATATCGAATAGTGAGTGTCCGAAAAGTCCATTAAAAATTTAAGTTATTTTTAAAATGCTAAAATTTACATAGAAACTAGACGTATTTGGTTTATTTCCGAATGGAATTTTTCAATTCGATTAGATTATGAATCATTTCTAGCATAATATAGAAATTTTAAAGTTGAACAAATAAAATGAACAAACAAAATACAATATTGAAGAGAGTTTCGTAAGTTTAGGTTTTTATCTTTTTTTTTTTAATAAATCAGAGTTATTTTTATGCAGTGGATAATTTTTAGTTAGCTTTTAAAATTTTATTTTTTAAAAACAAGAAAAACAAAAATATTTACAAAAACGAAAAAGTTTAGTCATTTACTAAATAGCTTATTGAAAGAATATAGATTTAAATCCTTTTATTCCCTATGCATTAGCTATTTTTAATCTATATTCCCATGACTATTTAAATAATCATATATCTATAACTACTATTAGAAAAAATTATTTTCAAAATTTTATAATTTCAAAATTATTTAAAAAAAAAAAAAAAAAAAAATGTTATCGTCCTAGGGTTAGTGTGTAAAAAAACTATTTTTATTGCACAAGATACTTCATTATTACATCCCTATGACGATGTCTTATTAACCGTTATATATTTAACCGTTAAAAATATTTAGAAATGTTTTCGTAAATTAACATTTTTATTTTCCCAACTGGATCGAGAAAATATGATATTTGTATAAAATGTGAAACATTTTTTTTGCAACAATTCTCATCTTAAAAGTAAATTTCTTCATCAAGATATGCAACGGAACGTAATCAGACATTTCTGGCGTAGGGGAGGGGGAAGACAATTTGATTTGACATAAAAAGATAAACCTGTAGTACTATATTTGCGTCGGTCTTTTATTAATAACAGAGTCCAAAATATTATTAAGAATTTTAACGATTTTTTATTTATTGAGAAAATTGAAAGGGCCAATTGAATTGATTTTTGTGGTCTCCTTGACCTCGCCCATGGCAATTATTATGATAAAATGTGGTATTATTATATTTGTGTTAAAGAAAATTTTAAATTTATTAGAAAAAAAATCTAGGAGAGGTTTATTATTTTCGTTGATTTTATGTATATTTATTTATTATTCAGTGTATTATGTAATGTAAACAGTATTTTAATTTACTTATATTTTATTAATTATAATTGTTTTGGCTCTCCTTAAGGGGCTTAGAGATGCGTCATTCAGGACTTGAATTCTTCCGGAGGAAACTCGGTCACCGACAATAATGTTTGAAGCATAATAATAAGTTTATTAATAAAAAAAAAGTCAAATAAAAAAGTGTAAAGGGAAATTCTGCAAGAAAAAGAACGAGAGTCATCACCAAATGAAATGATAAAAGGAGCAAGACTTACAATTAGCAAAGTTTGCAATCCTATTTAAATCGATTAAAATTTGCTTAATTTAATATTCTTATATGAAATATGAAATTGTTTAATGTCTATATGGTTCCAGAAGCTGTAAAGATAACAAAAAACAACATACAGTAAGAAAATAATGTAAAAAAACTTTCTTAGATTATTTCAAATTAAAATTTTTTTTTTTTTATGCATTCAATCAATCATCCTATTGCGAAATCGAAATATTTTTCTTGTTCTGCTGCATTTGCATCATCTTTTATCAACGAAGGAAATTATCTCAAACGGAAGAAAAATAGGCTAAAAATAATAACAAAAAAATTATATATATATTTAATAAATGAATTTATAAAAGCCTAGAACAGCAAAAAGTTACCGTAAAAACCGGTCAGGAAAAAAATGTAGATGAGATGAAAAAAAATAGTTCGGCTGCCCCCCCCCCCCCCCCCCCCCAGGGGGGAATTGTAATAAAGCTTACCGTCACGATTGTGACGTAATAAATAGCATTTGTTAATTTTTGGTATAGATAGGAAGAGATTCGTCTTTAGAGTATTGATAAATGAAATTATTCACGTGATCTCACAATTAGAGAGATATTTAATTAAATGACATTTGTAGAAAGATGAGATAATTGGAAGGTACCTTTGCACGTTGAATCTGTAACCTAATCGAGTTATATAATCAAGAAATATTTATTTTAAAATTTGATTTCATTTTCAAATTATTTATCATTTAGCTGAAGTGATGGATAACTTTTCAATCTTTTTTTTTGATTCGGGCTCGGCATATTAAATCATAGATACACTAGAAAAAAAGAGTAAAATATTTATTTTCTGGACTTAATTCTTTAGGCCTCCGAATGACTCATTTCTTCTCTATAAAGGAGAACTCAAATACCAATGTTAAATTTATTGTTTAAAGAGTATAATCTTGTTAAATGCATTTAAATATTTTATATTATTACATTTTACAGAATAAATAGAAATTTTATTATCTGATGTTTTTTATTATTCTCCTTTTATCATTATTTAATTGTTTCTTTTTTTCTAATTTTTTAAATCCAGTTTGAAAATTAAACTTTGAAGGTGATATGAAAACTTAATTCCTCAAGGTTTGATTTTTTTTTTTTTGTTTATTCCAGCATCCCAAAAATACGTAAAATCTTTTTAGCGTGGGTGGAGCAAGAGGTGGAATTTGTTTATAAAATTCCTGAGATTAATATTTCATGAATAAATAAACTAAAAGAAAATTAGGTTGAGATTCTATAGAATCCACTCCAGTATAATCCCAAAAAAGACTTTCTCTATATACATAACATTCTCTGATATCTGCTTGAATACAAACAATATTAATTAATAATAGCAAGTAGTTATTTACAATTAAATAACCTTATTTGTATAAATAAATTCGGAACCGAACCCAGTTATATAGGTGTGTGTATAGATGTTGATAATTTTAGCTTTTCTAAACAAACGGAGTGGCTAAAAATAAAAACGTAATGTCTGATAAACATGTAAAGACTATTCCAGAAAATTTTTCGCGACATTTCCTTAAAGTAATTACGAAAATTCGTTTTTCTGTTTATTATTAATTTTTACAAATTTTAAATTATATTAAATTTCATTTTAAAGTCATCCGATAGAAGAAATATGATTCAAAAATTAATCATTCAGTTTATCTAGTTGTTTGAGAATATAGTGTATGTTAGGATGGAAAATTTTCACAATGGGAGGGAATGGAACTTTTTGTATGTAAAGGGGAAAAATCTCCAAAAAGCAACATACGAATATTATATTTTGTCAAATTAATAAATTAATTAGGAAGTTTTGGAAGGGGATTAATTATATCGCTTCCCTCTTCCAAAACACTAACAAAGACTCCATATACAATTCAAACTTCCATTCTGTGGATTCGCTAAATTATTAAATTTGGAAATTGGATATGATCAGCCCCCAATGAGGTTGCTCAGAAATTTTTTTCAGCAAAAATATTCTTCTCTTTTTTTTTTTTAAAGAATTGTATGAAAGAATTTATTATTTATGGTGGATGATATTGACGTCATTCACGTGAAGATCATTTACATGAATTATTATATAATGTTGTTTTTCTAGTACTAATAGGAAATGTAAATTTTTGCATTCAAATGATACCTCACACCTTGCGATCACTTAATAAATAACGACATGAGGGATTATAAAACTCATTAGAAAATAATAATATTAATAATAATAATAAATGCGATAAAAGTTTCCCAGTGGTGTCAGCTTTCGACTAGTTATCTCTGCCATTTGAGCCGATTCTGAATGCGATGTCGTAACCGAGAGTCGATTGAGGGGCTTCGCTAAACCAGAAGGACAGAGTCAAGTCAAATCATCACAGAGAGCAGAAGAAGAAACAACAGTTATCAACCCGACATGCTTACAGTGAGTTTTTTTTTTTTTTTTTTTTTTTTTTTTAAATAAAATATATTAAATTTCATTTTTTAATTTTTTAACTCCCTTTTATATAATATAATGAACAGATCCGATGCCAGGAATTTCTCACGGGGGGGGGGGGGGATATTCCTCTTTTAAAGATAACTCAGTTGTGAAATTAATTTATTTTATAGATTATTGTAATTTTTTACATTTAATGTAAACCAGATCCTCAATTTTTCGTGTTTGTTGCTTCGAACTCTCCATCCTGCTTGGGTAGTGAACATCTCATTTTCATTCAATTGAAATCAAATTATTATATAAGTTTTTTTTTTTTTTTTTAGGAATTGGAACGTCAATATAATCCAAGTTTCTGGCAAAAAAGATTCCCCGAGAATCTTATTGTTGGAAAGCATATAGAAATAATAGGCATAGGTAAGTGATTTTTTTTTTAAATGTAGGTCTATTTAAAAATAAAAACATGAATAAAGCAATCTTCCATGCATAATATATTTAACATTCAGGAGTCAAAAAATATCACCTCCAACTCCATGATAATTTCAAAAAGTAGAAAAATTAATATTACCATAAGACATATATTTCTAAAAAAATTAAATAGAGAAAAATGATAATTAACGCGAACAGAACCAGGAAGTAGTGAGCCCACCAAGTTTTTTTCTTGAATTTTTAAATATGAATTTTGTATCCCTTCGACACACGGCTTTGAGTTTAGAGAAAGTTTTTGACGATAATATTTTTGACTTAATTTAAAATTGGATTTGATGGAGATGGGGGAGTTCAGGTGATTCAAATAAAATTTTTTATATTTTATTACTGACGTTTTAACCCTCTGTCACTAATAAAATGGGCATAGAAATACAGATGTTTTGTATTTAATTATTACACCAATAATTTGATACATGTTTTCTTTGGCCGTATATGTAGCCAGGCAAGCATCCTTATTTGTAGGAGGGACGGAAACTACTTGGGTTATAATAGATTGATTAGTACAATAATTAAATACCAAATATTTATATCTATATTTATTTGATAACACGCACAGAAATTAATTTAAAATTATTTTCAGTTAATTTTTTAAAGAAAAATTAATTTTCTATTTCTTTTAATAATTTCTTAATTATAAAGATGGAGAAGCTTTTTGAAATTTTTTTTTATTCTTTTTATAGAAAGTAAGAAAGTACGAAAGAAGATTCCACATGAGAGGGACATTCGTTACGGCCCACGAGAGAATCAATTGATCGATCTCTATGGAAGAGATCTTTCACCCGGTGAGTCATTTCAACAGGCAATTGTGATTTACAAAATCATAGAGATGGAATAATTTATTCAAATATAAAGAAAATATTCAAGATAAGAGCATTATCTTAATGAGTAGTAATGAAAGCCCTAAGCATGTTTTATGTAGAAAGAATCTGTGACTAAACGCACATCACACAACTTTTTCTTTCCTAAGATAAGGAAAGTTGAATGATGTACTGGCACACTATTTTTTTGCGTCAAGCCCTATAGGTAGCCGTTCTCTCATTCATCTCTTAATAGAACAATGTTCAGCTAATTTAATCAAAATCATTCGAATAGTTTAAGAAAAAATCTAAAAACGTAAAAGAGTAAAGTGGCCCACAAACAATTTGTGGAAGGGGGGGGGGGCTAATACATTTTAAAGAGCATCTAATAAATAATTGTAGAAATAAAATTTATTTAAAATAATATGGAGGGTATCAATTGCCGTGAATTGAAATTCATGTAAATTAATGCTATCTGGCCTGCTAGCTATGCATTATATTATATTTTCGCATTGATCTTTGAAAATATCAAATTCTATTTATTTGTATTCTGTTTTCACTTAAGTATTTTTATTTATTAATTTTTTTTTATTAATTTCTTGTCCATTAGTTTACAAATGATTATTTTTTTTTTAAATTTTTCCTCAATCTTTCAAAAACTGCCTCTTCTACTCGATCCTAGTAGTAGCATACGTAGCCAAAATATCAATTTTAAATTGTTGTGAAAATATAAAAATAAGTGAGGCAAATATTCTCTCTTTGATTATGTTTTTAACAGAAATTTTCTTGAATCATCTTCTAATAACAAAATATAAACACTGAATTTTAATATTTAAGAATGTCAAAAAATTTTCGGGTATAGATGCGCCACTGCTGGTTCACGTACACGGAGGATATTGGCAATCGGTAGAGAAGGACGCCTGCGCCAATCTAGTTGACCCTTTGCATGCAGCTGGCATCCGTGTGGCCGTCATCGAATATGACAAAGCCCCAGCAGGTAATTCTTTTTAAAAAAAAGACCTAAAAATTAAACTCTAAAAGCGTTTCCATGATCATTTGCAGTTTCCTTGTCTGAGATTGTTGAAGAAATGAAAGAAGCAGCAACATTTATTTTGAATTTGGCCACCAAACTGGGATCCAGGTAAAACCTTTGATTTTTTACGATAAGTTTGTTGAAATAAGATTTACCATTAATTATTAATTATATAATTAATTAATAATTTTTAAAATAATATTCCGAATGGGATGAATTAAAAAATTTATACAGTCAACAAGACCAACAAACACTACCAATAAGCTTAGCTTAATCTCTCTTGATACAAGATATTAAAAACACATCCATTTGTAAATCTTTCCCAACCTCATTTCTAACTCATTATCGCTTGGGTCATTACGCAAAATCATTACGTCGTAATTTATGTAAATATATAAAAAAAATCTAAGTGAATGTTTTTCAAATAAAGGAAAAATGGTAAATTTAGAATTTTTTGAGCTTTCCAACATATTTTTTGTTTTAATTCAAAGTTTTATATTCGGTTTTCAATTTCAAATTTTGTTATAAAAATTAACGAAATTTAATGTGAACAACAGTATCCTTTAGGGAGTTTTTGATTCCTTTTTCGTGAACCGTAGTCCTTTGCATTCTTTTGTGCTCCTTTGTACTAGCTTAAAATATAAAAATTTTAACGATTATTGTAAGATTATTACCGTTTAAAGATTTGTGTTGTCTATGATGTAAACTATAAAAAAATTAATCGATTTATATAGTTATTATGAGTTACCATCAATTTTTAGAGAAATGTTTCAGGTAAAGTACCACTTCCGATTGTCGAAAATAGTCAAGTTGACAGAGATCTACATTTTTTTGAAATGCACGTATGTAAAATTTGGTTTATTTCATTAAAGCGTGCTCGGGTTATCATGTTAACGTACATACACTCAAACAAATAGACATAATTTGAAAAATGGTATTTTCAGACTTGGGAGGTCCAAAACTTTCAAAACAATCAAGATTTGAGATCTTTTGAGAATTTTTAGACGATTATTATACTTTCCTTACATTAGGTATAAAAGAAAGTAAAAAGGGAAATGCGGTATACCCCATAGTGTGAGAGAATTACCGGCAATGACTTAGAGAGAAAAAGTTTCGGCAGAGTTTTAGTGAGTTTCTTTGAACAAAAGCCTTATTTAATTATTAAATACTTTAGACTAGGTAAAGATAACATAAATAGTTCTATGATATTTCCTTCCTAAATACTTTAAATTAAGTAAAAGGGGTTCTAAGGGTACATTTGAAATAATTCAAAATTATCAAAAAAAAAAATTCATATAGCAGAAAAATATAATTTCAAGAATTAAAAATAATATATTTTTATTTAAAATATTAGAATTAATTTTCATTTTTATGTTGTTTTAAAAAACCAGAGCCGAATGGAGATGACTCAATTTTTTTTGCAACTCTATTCATCATCTTTAGTGAAATACCATCTGGTCTTTCTTTGTACAAAAAAAAAGTTAGATGATTTTTCGAGATCCATTGGATTCATATGAATAGGATATAAACATCCAATGTAAGTCTCGAAGCAGGCTATTATAAGCCAAATAATTATTTTTAATAAAAATATTATTTTATTAAAAATAATTATTTGGCTAATAATATCATCTAATTTAAATGTTCCCCGGTACCCCTTGAAAGGATTTCTGTTGCCTACAGTAGGGCTTTAAAGCCGGTCGAGATATCGGTCATCTTGCTGGTTTAAGCGGCTAAGTGATATATTTTTCACTTTGGATTAACTTTTACATTGGATCTGTATATATTGGGGAGTGAGTTTTTGCTTCTGTGGTCGAATGTCCGGTCTGATGCAAAGCAAGCACACCGATGCTCCGGATATCCTGGGTTCGACTCCCGGGGTCAAGTGTCACCAGCAAAATAATATACTCACAAAAAATTATTTATTAAAAAATACACTGAAGTGCAAAAAAAATGAAACACTTAGAAAAATTTAATTTTTAGAATAAACATATTTTATTTAAACTTTTAATATATTGTGTGCTTGTAAAAATATTTTTAAACAATTTTA
>JAAAKE020161446.1:0-12016 GCA_010014785.2 Anisolabis maritima
ATTTACAGTGGTTCGCTTCCCGTGCTGAGCAATAAGAATTTATTTAATTATTTTGGCTATCAATTAATGTAAATGAATAAGAACGGAGTCTAAAAGGTCTTAGATGTCGAAAAGACTTAAATAAAACTGATACTTTCAATTCCCTTATCCCTTCTAACTAGGTTCATTCTATAAAGATAAATCAAGGAAACTTTCATGAGAAATTAGCAGTCATGAGAGTGGGTTCAGGTACAAATGGAGAGCGCGCCCTATGTCCTGGAGTGGGTATGACCCACATGAAACCTTTATTCCAACATAAAAATACAAAAATCGCATAGGAAGTTTTATACTTAAGCAATAATATCATCTGTAAATATATAAGATATACTGATAACATATATGCCTAATTTTAAAAATGAAATAAGAGCTAAATATTGTAAATTGTTATTCTTAAGAAAATGGCCCTAGTAATTAAGTATTTAATCTTATTTAATCATGTGATATTAAAGATAATTAAGAAGACAAGTAATTAGGAAATGGAGAAGGATCAAATAGAAAGAAAAGATTAATAGCAACGGAAATAGAGGAAGATAACGGAAGGCAACAGGCGAGTGGCCTTGTCTTTTTTTGGGTCAGGGTTTGTCTGTCTGGGGTCAGTCGGACCCACCCTAACGAGACTTCGATCGGAGACCACCCTCTGTCCCAATCTATTTTATACAAATACCATTAATTTTAAATTACTCCATAGAAGGAAATAAATCTATAAAATTCCCTTTTCTAACAGATTATTTTTAGTAAGGATGAATAATTCAGGTCCGGAAAATTTTCTGATTATTTGTATGAATCATAAAGTTTTCTGTTATTAGGAGGTGGTAATTTTTTCAGGTTTATAGCCCTAATAATAAAGCTCAACATCGGTTTTTTATAAAATGACAATTAATAAAAGTATGCTGGAGCGGATGAAATTATCTGAGATAACATGTCAGTTTTGTTCAGGAAATGGAGAAAGAATTCTTTAGATTTTTGCAATTCAAATAAAAAACCAAAAAAAAAAAAAAGATTCAGACTATTTGCAAGAATAGAATTAAAATATTTAAATATATATATATTACTTGTAAACTCTAAATGATCTCTTTGGCCGCAAAGAGTATAAAATAAAATTTAAAAAATAAAATATATTGACTCTGAATTAATTTAAATAAATATTGACGAATAGAGAGTATGGTAAAAACATATATCATCATAGGTATAATAAATATAAATAGCCAAGGGGTTTGATGATGAGTGCATGAGTTAATCCCTTATTTGGAGGGGGAGGAGGGTGAAACTAATAATAAATTAACTTTGAATAAAGAAATAAAACTAGCTGCAACGCTCTATTTTTACTTACTACATAATAAATTTATATATATTTATAATATAAACTTAAACGTTCAAATAAAAATACATAAAATACGAAGATTAGTTTTCCACTTATGAAAAAATGGAAATGGTCTTTTATGAAAAAAAGACCAAAAAGTTACCGTAAAAAAAAAAATTCAACTCTTTTTTGGTATCTAAGGTCATTTAGACTCCGTCATATTTGTTTAAAATTGGTAGCTAATAAAATTCAAACTAATATCGTTCAGATCGGGAAGCTAACTAATGATCCTTAGTTCATGAAGCAAGAGTTCTTTTCTAAACAGACAAAAGGAACATAAAATTTATTTAAAAAGATAATTAGCAATTAATTAATTAATCAATTAATGAGGAAAATAAAAAAATAAAAGATTTAATTCCATTCAAAATATTATAAATTTAGAAATATTTTTCCAACTTTTTGATTAAAGCTTTTAAATAAAATTATAATAATATAATTAGAGTTTAATAGTAATATTCTATGTGATTATAGTTTAATACTGTAATTAAAATACATGTAATTATAGTTTGAATGCATGACCCAGAATATCGACAAGGGATTTAAAAAAAAAAAGTAATTGTATTAATTTTGACATGTGAATATAGCTTTTAATTTTTGTGCTTTACACCTGCGATTCTATTTCCAAAAATAAAAATAAAAAATTTGATAATAGGAAAAAAAGGGCTTTAAAGTTAAATTAAAAAAAAAATATTTTAGAAAAGACGAATTTCAATTAAAAATTTATATTTAATATGACATATTTTTAGAAATATTGTGTCCAAATTATTTTTGAAAGGATAAATAGCAATTAGGCTCATTTTTTTCAATAAAGCAGGTTATTTCTTCCTTATTTTCTCTCCCTCCGCGCCTCTAGAGCAATTAGTTCGGGCTAATGGAATGTGCCGGAAATATGTAAACAAATTTTTTTAAGATTTAGGGTTAAGCATAAAAAAGTCGAATTTTTCCAAAAAAAAAAAAATTTGTTGCTATAGTTGGAACAGAAACCACCTGATCTATCTAAATTTTTTTTTCTTTAATCTAATTGTATTTTTGTTGGTGGGATCGGACAGTATAGTCTCTGGTACTTCATTTGAAGATATCGAAACTATCAACTTTTGCGAAATAATATCCAAATAGAAAAATTTATCCATACGTCATTTTGAACAATTTAACGAGGAATTCTCTCCCCCCCCCTCTAGTTGGAAAACATTATATTTAAAGATATAAGGTTACCCGAGACAAAATTCTGATCATTCATAATTTAGGTGAATTGGAGGGTTTTTATGAATATTCCAATTAGGCTTCGCACATTTTAGAACCAGTTATACGTATCAGTTTTAAAGTTTAGAAAATAGAAATTGGAGTGAAAAGGAATCTTTCTTTTATTTAAAAGAAAAACTTGAATATATTTTTTAAGATATCAAAATAATCTCTTTTAAAAGTTTATGAATATTTGAAAATCTTTATCAAATAAAAATTCTATAAAAGTATAACTGTTAGAAGTTTGGAAGATTTCTTTAAATTGACATTAATATCAAAAACGAGTTTAAAATATTTTTACATTTAAAAATTGAAAAATTATCAACTTCCTTTGAAAGGTAACTACTCCCATGATAAAATATGCATTAGTGTAATAAAAGTTATAGATGCATTTCCCTGTTTGAAAATTTCTATTCTTGCCAAGGTAGCCAAGAATTAACTCGTGAAGGAGAATGTTATTTATGTCATTCTATTCATGTAAGCCAATTATGGTTTAACAGCGTTCTTCAATTTTTAAATCTTAAATTATATAAGCATATTCTATTAAGATGGAAATAAATGCAGTTGTTCTTGTTATAATGATTATATTTTATACCATTGTCTTCCCAGTAAAAAATTTTTAGTGTATATAATTAACAAAAATTTTGAAAAAATTATTGTAAAAGCAATTTAAAAAATAATTTAAAAAATAAAAAAAAATATAGGAAAATATTAAGTTAGTATTGGTGAGTTATACCTTCGTATGGTATAGGTAAATTCGAATATGCACGGGAGCATCAAAAGGATTTTTTTGTAGGAGGGGAGGGGATATTTTCAAATATTTCAATTTATATGTGTACTTGACTCCTCAAATAAAGCCAAAAATTTGCTAAAATTGCGAAGTTTCAATTAAAGAAAGGGAAATTGTTTAAGAAATCTAGAAAAGTAAAAATATGCACTAAGATTTCTAAAAAAAGGACCATTTGCAAACAGAATTAAAGGTCCATCAAGAAAAAAAAATTTTGCTCCCCCTCCAAAAACTTAAGTTTTGCCCCGTTCCTTTTTGGAGGTGTCAAGATTCTTCAGACTGCCATCCTAATTTATACAGTTTTTAAATAAATTTTTTATGTTCAATGAAATTCAATATTAAGTTCCATCACTGTTTTTTTTATGCCTAATTAATAATTTTAGTCTTAATATTTTTTTGGAAACAATACTCGCTGTAAAGAACAAGTGTTCAAAGGGTGGTCTAATAAATGAAATTTTTCCTTCTTTCCAACAACACATATTGATTTTATAAACCCTCTTGTAATCTTAAGAAAATGTTAAGAACAATAAAGAAAAAAAAAGGAAATAATTCTATAAACTTACTTTCATCTGTTTGTGGAGCAGACAAGATAGCACTGTGTTTCTTTTTCACTTCTTCTACATTCGCTTGAATCTTGTCTATCATCTCCCGTATTTCTTCGACCTGAAAAAAGTAAACAATTTAGTATAAAAAGAAAAATATTGAATTGCATTTTTTGTAATAAAACTATATAAACATCCACTAAATAACAAATAAATTTTTCATTTTTCTTATTATATTATAAATTAGTAAATTCTTTATTATTGATGTATTAAAAATATTTTTAATTTTAGAAACTTTTTAAAACAAGTATACGAATTTAAAACATAAATTTAGGTTTTAATTAAGCCCATGAAAAATTTTCATAGGCGTGAACTTATTGATGGAACACAAAAGCCGTGGAGGGGATGTAGAGGGTGCGACCGCACCTGGATGGCAAAACCCGGGGATAACCGCAGATCATTTGTTGCCGAAGGCACAAAGGAAGCAGATGCCTCTTCCATGGGGAGAGGAAAAATTAATACAAAAGTAAATTTTCCAGAAAAAGTCATTAATCAATTCATTAATATTAGCAAATGCCTTCAATTTCTTTTTAAATAATGAATTTATGAAAGTTAATTAAATTATCAAATATGTAATTTCTCACCTCCTCCCTGAAAAATTTCTATTCACGTCCAAGTGAAAAAGATTTATTATTATCAACAATAATTAAAGATTTTTAAACAAAATTTTAGAGCCGGTTAAAGGTCCTATGTTTAATTTTTTATTGTTTTCTTCCTGCGATGGAAATTTTCTCTAACGGAAATTTTTTCCAATCCAAATTTTGATCTTTTCAAGTCACCCTCCATTTCCTCCAGATGTAGCCCCATCCTTTTTCCTTTACCCTTGGCGTCCAACGCCAAAAAATTGATTTGATTGATTTTTTTTCTCAATAATTTTTTGTAGAAAATAGTGACCTTTTGGCATCTTTCTTGAACTTGTAATGAAAAAACAGTCGGTTAATCGGTCTAAAGAACAATAATCCGCACATCTCTAGTAAATATACCGTAGTATGTTTTTTTTTATATGCGCCAGAATTCCTGTAAAAGAAGGAATTAAACAAATCTCTCTTAATTATCAATTATTAATTTAATTTTTTTCTTTTTTTGAAATTTCATTTTACTTTTTTTTGGCAATGTTTGGGACCAAGTTCTCCTCGTTCTTACAACGAAGATCAAAGAAGTATCAATGTATATATCTATATATTTAATAATTTTATAGATATATTGTTTTTTCCATGTTTCAAAGAAAACGATTTGCTGAAAAAGGAAATTCTGACAAAAATTATTCAACTCTATAAATAAAACTCAATTCATTAGGCAATTTTAATGAACTATCTTTGTCTATATTAATTGTATGCTTTTCGAAAAAGGGATTAATAAAGTACAATTCCATCTAAATCAAATATATTGACTTTCAGATCTTATGCATTAACACCCTTCGAAGAAAATGAAAATAAAAAGTGGGAGTGGACTCCCCTCGACTCGTATACACATATATAGGTGAGTTATCAAGTTTCCGGTTGTCGGAACTGGACCAAATTTTAATCGTGGTCTCTGATTTTTAAATAATGAGAGTATACAATATACTCGTCTTTGTGATGTCATAATTGAATTATTACGTTTTTTAGACAAATATTTCAGGTAAAGTACCACTTGCGATGGGGTTAGAGATCTATGATTTTAATGGAATATATTTATAGTTTATCTATTAAAGGAATATCGAGTTTTCGTGTAAACAAACATGCACACAGGCATAATTAGAAAATGTTATTTTTGGACTCGGGGTCTAAAAAATCATCAACAATCAAAATCGAGATCGAATTTTGAACGATTTAAAGTTTCCTTATACTACTACGAATAAGTAAAAAAAAAAAAAAAAGAAAATATGTACCCATAAAATAAAAATATAAGATAAATGAGTGCGAAATGATTGAGAAATTGTCCCCCTTTTTCAAAACAAACCCATATTATTATATAAAATAATCATTTTTAAAATCAATGAAATAAATATTTTGAAAAAATCAGCTACTATTAACTCCTGCTACAATTGGTGGTACGCGAAGAAATTCCAGATGGAAAATAAAAGTAGTTAAAATAATATAATAGATTAATAATGACTAAAATTAATTTTTATTCTTTTCGCCTCTTTATTTTGTGAAGAATATTTTGACAAGGGTGACTGGAGATAGGGTATAATGTAAATTTTTTTTAAGGGAGAAATAAATGAAAGTGAAAGGGAATTTATTCATTTTTGGATTAATAAATCAAAAGGGTAAAAAAGCAAAAAAATCGTTTATGTTATCCTTGCTCTATCTTAATTTCTTTTTATTCCTGATTATTCTTTTGAAATTTTTCCTTTAAGCTCCCCGAATTTTCCAACTTACTCTATGGGATTTAATTAACCAGAGTTCTGCATTCTCCATAAATTTTGTTTTCAAATAAGTGAAAATTCCATTATCATTTAAGATTAGAAATCTTGGGTCATAATCTTAAAGAATTATTGGCAAAACTTTAATTCATTTCATAATAACTTAGAATAAGTAGCTTAAGTGGATTTTTGATAGTCTCTATTGTAAAATGAACAAATATCCGGATTTGCTCCCGATCCGTCTGATGAATGAAGTGTCAATTTGTCCAGCATCATAAAGGTTTCATTTTCAACCCAATGGGTATTTCCACAATGAATGTATTTCTCTTAAATCAACAATACAAAGGGATTCTATTCAATCAGTATTAATATCATCCTGTTAATTTGTTTATGGAATGGAAAAAAATTTGTCTAGAAGAAAAAATATCTCGATCAAATCTATCGTGTTTTAAATAAGAGCAAATATTTTTATTTTCCTTTAAATAAATATAATATAAAATATATAGATTGCAAAAGACGACAACGAGAAATCTATTGCAATACACGTTTTGAAGTCCCGTGAGAATAAAAAATGGATCTCGCAAACTAGTCTTTGTGTCTGAGTATGTGTCTGTGAAGAAAAACGAAAAAGCATTCGGGGCTCTAATTTGATATTTAAGCAGGATACCCACATGGCATACCACACTAAGGTTAAAGAGTACTAGAACTTTGCTCATGTACTTTTTTTATTTTCTCAAAATTTGCTCTATTTGGATTAAAATTCATACATCAATTACTTTATTGTAATTATCTTTGAAATAGATTTATTCACTATTTATTTATTTATTTTTTTTTTTTTGTTGATATTTATAAATATTTCTCTCGGCCTATATTTGGAATTAAACAATTGGTGGTACAATTATTTTTCTTTTGGATGGTGATATACTATCATAAATAAAAATATGTCAAAAGAAAAAATCTGGTGTGATAGCACATCACATTATTTCCTCTCAGGAGAATGTTATATGATGTGCGGTTAGTCACACCAGATTTATATTTATATTAATAAGTTTAATGAAATGAATGAAAGCATTTTATAAAATTCTTGTTTAACTCCTAATTTATGTAGGATCCCTACATGTACCCTATAAGTCAAAAAATTGTTTCTTTCTACATAGTGGCGTTGTATATAAGCGAATTAAATTTGAAGCCAACATGTGAAGAAAAAGGGACTTAAGAGATGAAAAGCTTATTTTTTAGATTTCTAGTCCTTAAATTATTACTATTATGGGGGTCTTAAACAATAATTTAGGGTTGAGAGTTTTTTTTTTTTTGAAACCTTATTTCGTATTTCGTTTTGTAACGAGAAAAAGGAATTTATTCATCGGCTCTCTTTGTTCTTTTAAAAATAATAAAAAGAAATATATGAAACAAAAGTATCTCAAACTCAATTTTTATAATCGGGTCCCTAAAATATTTTATTTTAACGAAGGAATCGCTAGTAATGAGATTCCTACGAATTTCGTAACTGAAAAATACTAACTAATCTTCTATAAAGGAATAGGGAAAAATTACCTATATAATAATAAAAAAAAAGATAAAAATAGAAACAAAAGTATTTTTTTTGGAGGTACTGATAGAAGCTCGGGAAGGTATATTAAAAATATAATAAAATAGATACTTTAGATCTTAGTTATTTTTTTAATTCTATACAAACATACTAAAAAAAGGAAGATCTTTATAAACAGGCTGTATTTAAGGGGTTTACGGATTGACCTCTCATAAAAATGATATAAATTATTCGATTAATTCTCTCTAAGCTTCTCAACTTAAGCTTTCATAAAATGCTAGAAAATTAAAGATTGATATTAAGGGGATTGTAGACTTTATGACTTCATTCCTTATTCTGCCTTCATTTATTCCTTAATTATTATCAGATAAATATGTTCTCGGGTATAAGTTGGATTGAATTAGCTGAAGGGTGGCTAAGAAATTAAATATCCTTCTTTAATTGTACATATTTCATACATAAATTATATTCATAAAAATATAGCAGAACTAGTGGCGTATTCAAGAAGGGCCGGTCCTCAAATTTAAAGAAAAAAAAAGGCAACGAAGATCCCGCACTTTGTTCTCTGGCTCTTCAACCCTATCGAGTATGCATGTCATGTTATGTTAATTTTTACTTTCTTTTACCTAAATATGTAATGTATACTTTAGAAAAAGTATTGCGGTCTCAACAAAAAATCGATGTAGAGATTTTTATTGTTATTTTTAAGTTATGTTGTTTGTATAAATAAATCTTTTCATTAAATGAATTTTTTTTAAGGCTTTTGTAAGCAATTGAGACCATTTAGACTCCGTCCTTATATAATTAAATGAATTAAAAAGAAAAAAGTCAGATAAATAAAATTTCAGTTTCTCTCTACCATGTCGTTTATTATGTTAAGCCCAATTTTTTTTTCGTTTTTTTTTTTTTTTTTTAAGAATGATTCCCACTTACGAATTGTTATGAAAATTATCCAGGACTGAAAGACAAACGTCCAAATTAATAACATCGAGTTTTAGGTTTCTGCTAGTGCTTGTTGAGAAACACGTGGTGCACGATAATTTAATTATTAATTATTGGGGACCCTCTTATATCACCCCCTAAGGACCGATTCGTTTCAAATTTTAATAACTTCTTAGGTACTCCTAGGGCTATAGTTGTTACGTTTCATCTTTTCCGATGAGAGTTCCAGAGATATAAGCCAAAGTAAAAGCTACACACACACACACACACACAAATATATATATATATATATATATATAAATGTATATATGTATACAGATTTGCACATTAAGATTTTTTAAATTAAATGCATTTTGATATAAAGAAATAAGGAGATAAGAAAAACTCCAAGCCTTTTAGAATCACTTAGTTCGTAGTGATAATGAAATAAAAAAAATCTGTTAATAATTCTTTAAGAAGAAAGGTGTTATCTTTTTTTGTTTGAAGAGTAATCTTTTGTGACTCATTGTATATATTAAAATTTTAAAATACAAGTTTAATGTCCCCCAGGGTAGGTTTTCATTTAAGAAGAATAAAAAAAGAAAATCACTTCTTATTGATTTGATTATATTAATAGTTATAAAAAATGAAACCACGAATTGAGTTTTTCAATTTGAAGTCTTAAACTGTAGCTTATTCATAATTCAGGTCTTTACTCAATAAATCCAATTTAAATTATTTTATTAGAATATTATGTTTTTGTCTAAAATGAAATATATTCATTCAAATGAGAATCAAAATTCTATAATTTTAAACCGTTTAAGTTATTCAAATTTATTCTAAAGAAATAACAAGATGTCAAGATACTAAAATGACATAATAAATATAAATTATTTTTCCTGGAAATTACATATGATATGGATTGATTAACTATTGAATGAATATATTAATTCGTAAAAGATAAAAAGAATATTAATAAATGCTACCCCATTGTAGCCAAAGGGAAGTTTCTCCCACCTCTTCCCCGATCGCCTTTATTTATTTTCAGTTGGAAAAATAAGGTTTATTTTCTGCCTTAAAAAAAGGAGAAAATTTTCAAAATCCTAATTGAAAAAGTTTGTTGACATTTTTTACCTTTTCCCAAAAAAAAATGTCTTCCTACCCCCTGAATATATAATAATATTTGATATTCTATTAAAAATTGCTATAAAAATAAAGCTTTTTGTTTTATTATATGAAATATTTTACGAGTAGAGCCTACATGTTTCTTTAAATATAATAAAGATAAAAGGATTTGAGTTGATTATTTTCCATTTGCTAATGTTTCCAAATTTTTAATAGAATTGAAGTTTATATTATAGTCGTAAAGAATTAAAACCAAACAAAGTTTTTTCCTAGATTACATCTAAGTTTTGCTCTAGTCTAAATTCTGACTCCTTTATGCTCCATTTTTAACAAATTATTAGATAGAATAAAAATATAATAAAAATTTTATACACCCGAAATTTTCATTTCTAAATAGCATAGAATCGACCATCATCCAAGTGTCTTTGAATTGAATATTTTTTTAAAATATATTATTATACCATTTTCATGAAACGTATTCACATCACATGATATAAAGGTAATCACAGGTAATAAAGTTTAAAAAATTATTTTTAGGAATAAATCAATAGAGGGCTGGTTATAAGAGAATAAAATTTGAATATGGTTCTTTAAAAATATAAATTATAAAAAAAAAAGATATAAAAGGTCTATTTCTGCTCAAAATCTAATTTTTAACCTTTCATAAAGGTCTTAGGGGCTAGCCCCACTAATCATTTGAACAAAATATTTAAATGTTATGGGAATTAAAATAGAAATATTGCTAACATCTCTTATTTGATAGCTAGAGGCGAAGCATAGATATTTTTTAAATCAAAAAGAACATCAAAAATGTCTGAATTTCATCCAACCTCAGAAGTGATAAATGGAAGTATCGTTGTTAATCATGATTTTTAAGCATCCTTGAGTTCAAAAAAATGTGAAGAGAAGCGCTCCTTTTATTTGGGAACATTCCCAAAAGAAAATTTTAAGTTTTGGAAGTTGTCCTCCATAGCCGGAGTAACTTTAAATGAAAAAACTCGAAAAAGGAAGGTTGCTTCTTCTATACACATATAAAAAAAATTTGGGCGCCATTTCACACATAAACCCTAGGTACTATGAGGTACAGAAGAAAATAACTGGCTTATAAAGTCCTAGTTAAATTCAAAAGAGTGAAAAAACCTTAAGGCTGTAGGCTAGAGTAAAAGTGAAGTTTTTGTCTGAGTCTGAATGATGAAATATGAAAATAAATTTACAGTTTTTATTTTCCTTTTTCTCACCCTAAGTGTTTAATTCGACAAGATTAGCGCTTATAGGATTTCATTCAGGGTATTAATTTTTTAAATGGATTTTTTAATATATCGTCAGCTATTTATTAAATTCGCCAATTTTACTATATTTGCACAAGTTTACAAAATGTGGCGTATGTAGACGTATATAGGAAGGGGATTGATGGGGCTGGGTTACTCTATTAAACTCAAAGAAAATAGGATTAAATAAGATTTATAAGAATACGAAGGAAATAGATTTCAAAAAGAGAAAAATTATTTCTAACAAGGAAAATTGCAGAAAATGATAGAAAAAATTTTATTTGGTTTTTTCCCTCTTCCCACGTCACCTACTAGATAATTTCCTTTTTAAAAACGAAATGCACAGCTTTTCATTGTATAGCTAAAATTCTAACAGATAAAATTAGGCCTAAAGAATCAAAAAATAATTGGAGTTCAAAAATGAAACGAAATCTGATGACTCAAGCACAGTTAATATGTTATTTCAAAAAAATTTTGTATCTAAACATCTTAAGTTGGCTTATAAATATGGCCGGTTGTCTAAAGGGTGGCGGCCAAGCCTAAAGTGGCGCCAGAGGTATAGATTTCTTTGTATGAAAGTTTTTTATTTTTTGTCTTTTTTCGGCATCTGTGACTCCGTTCTTATTTATTTATACCAATTGGTAGACAATATAATATAAATAAATTTTTGTCACTCAGGACGGGAAGCGAACCACTGACCTTTGGTACGTAAGGCAAGACCTTTACCTCTGCACCAAAGGATAGGGCGTATGAAAAAGTTATTCTAGTTACTTATAATA
>JAAAKE020161457.1:0-30395 GCA_010014785.2 Anisolabis maritima
GTTTTTTCAGCATCTGAAGCCATTTAGACTCCGTATATATTTATTTAAATTAATTGGTAGCTAATATAATTTAAATAAATTTAATTGCTCTAGTCGGCAGGCGAACTACTGACTATTGAAATGTGAAGACCTCTTCCTATCCTATAATAATATTAAAATATTATCCATTTATTATTAAGAGTACTTGGAGTCCGAGCACATATTTATTTAAATTAATGAACAAGAAGAGTCTATAATAGATTAAATTTAGGATCTTTGCAATTAGACATATTTTTTACCTTTAGGTCTTTTGAAAAAAAAAATAGGTTCCACCAAACAAAAACACACTAAATATATTTTCCCGAACATGAGATCTTAAGTAATCGATTCTCTTATCCGAATAAATAAATACATCAAATTTCATCAAAATCGTTAGAATAGTTTTCGAGAAAAAATTTACATACATATATAGATATATATTAATACATATGTAGAATATTAGCTCGTTTAATAATATTAGATAAGGTAGATCATATTTTGGCTTGGTTTGGATTAGATTTTAGTTGGATCTATTCATTTTATTAAAATCCTATGCTAACAGAGCCGAAATACTCTTACTCGAATTAAACTCTTATCTTTAACATACATTATCATTTTTCGAATGAGATCAAGAAATGAACTTCTGAGATGAGAAAAAGTATGTTTTTCGTCTCGTTTCAAAAAAGTGAATCATTATTTGGGCCCATTTGGAAGAAATTAATGGAGACGTTGTGAAAAACTTTGTTTTATCTGAAAAAAATAATTTTAAAATAAACCCCACACCTTCTCCACTGTTCTTTTGACATTACTTAAAAAAAAAAAATAAAAGCAAATTAGCTACAAGCCCTAGACTTTGGAGTTTTGTTTTTGATGGAATATATCACCTCATTATTTTCTTTGTCAGTAAATATTGAAAAATCAATTGACAAAATGATGAAAACCTGTTAAATGGCAATATTTTATATTTATGTTTTTATATGTCTTTTCATTTGGATAATGTCAGAAAATGAATTTAAAATATTTACTTTTAGGATAAGCGTTAAAATTAAAACATATATTATATAGTCCTTAAAAAAAATAATCAAAAAACTTAATTTATTTTACTTATCACTTAAAAATTAAATTCATCTTATAAATATTATTAACATTTTTCATTTCCCTTCAAAAAAAGTATAAATATTTAACATAAAAAATTGAATTTTATAGGATGATGTTATATTTCAAGTTTTTGGAGAAAGTTCTAAAACTATTTGTCATTAATGATGTTTAATATTATTTGTTTAAATATACTTCAAACAAGTTTAACGGTTAATATGACAAGTTTTCAAATATTTATTAAATAATTTAAAATTGAAACAGAAGACGAGATTAAGTCTTCAAAGCAAGTAGCGAACAATTATTAAACTTATTTAATAAATACCCTCTTATAAACAAGGTGAATTCAATTAATATTTTAATTAAAAAATAAACTAACTCTAATAACCTTTAATATATAATATAAAATATTTTTTAATGCAATAAATATCAAATATAAAATATTTATTTTTTAGTAATTTTATCGAATAAAATATAATTTTTGACACTTTTCTAATAAGTTTCTTATTTATTAGAAACCAAATAGGAAGCTCCAAATTAGTCCCAATCAATTATTGTAAACAAATAGAAAAGAAAAAATACATTAGTCGTTAATCAATTTATATGGAGGGCTTAAAAATTATTTTTCCAATTTTAATCAAATTTTAGATGTGCTTAATTAATTTTCACATGGCATTAATAATTAAAAAATAATATGAAACACATTAAATAAATGAAGAAGAGTTTTTTTTTTATCTTTCATCCGATTAAAAAAAAATTTAGAAATAACTCCCCCTTCGATAAATAAATAGATAATTTTTAGTGTTCATTCAATTTCACTAAAATTTGAGAGGTTGCTTCCCTGTGGTATAAAATGAAAAATAACATTACAATTAAACACTATTTCTCATCTTATTTTCAAAAGCGAAGAAAGGATAGCCAGGAGAAAAATAAAACAAATTTTATCTTCGGACGTAAGTCATCTCAAGATCAAAAATTGCTAAAAAAAAAATTCACGTCGGTGTAATTTGTTTTATTTTTCTCCTGGCTGCACTATCCTCTCTTAGCCTTCTATACATAATACAGCCATTACTTATCTATCTATCATATTTTAATTTTTGAGATTTAGCTTCGGTATAAACAATTGAAAAAGAAAAATGCCCTCAAGTATTTCAGATAACGACCGTATATTTTCGATTGATTTTAACATTATCTACTTTTGGAACTTATTTTTTTACTTCCTAAAATTTTTCATCAGCTTTAGCTCCTATATTTAATTGATGATTTATGATGTCCATAAGATGATAGCTGGTTCTCAACAAAACAACATGGTTCGTTGATGTTGTTTATATTTTGTTCAATATAGTACGGTTTAAAAACAAACAACTAGGCTTGATGTTTATTTGAATTACATTTCCTTACTTTTGTTAGTTGATTTCTTATTCATGGCAGATGGATTTATTATCAAAGCTTCGACATTTGTATCCAATCTGTTAACATCGGTTTTGCCCTCTATGATTAGGTTCCCCGAGGTCTCGGTCAGTTTAAACTTGTTAACACGAGTTAATTATGCGCTCGCGCTTTGAATTAGATTTGTGAAATTAGGCCGGTCCCAACAACATAAATTTAAAATATATCAATCATGCGAACGAACAATTGGAAAAATTAGGCCAAATTCAAGTGGTTTTAAATTACTCTATAATTATTTTATTTCGTGGTTTACAATTTAGAATAATGAATTTTTTTTATTTTATTTAAAGTTATATATATTGTTTATCCTAAGATTTTAATCTCACGGGTTCTTTATCAGGAGCTTAGGTAAGAAAATTTTAGAGGGGGGAGGGATGAAGATAAATTATTTTTTTTAAATCTTTTTTGGCATCTGAGGTCATTTATTATCTCCGTCCTTATTTATTAATATTAATTGGAAGTCAATATAAATAAAATAATTTTTATCTTTCGGAAGTATTTAAATTATTTCATTTTGGGTTGTTGGATGGTAGGCAATCAAATGACCAATTAATTGAAACAACTGATGTATTTTTCGATTAATTGATCCATAGGTCTTCCTTATATTAGACCATACATACGCAATTGTTAATTTTTAGAGAGATTTAACAACAGCAAATATGTTGTCCATTCTGAGGAGGATATATTGAATAGTAACACTTAATATTTAATTAAAATAAAAAAGTTTCTATATTATTTAGCTTAATTTAAAAACTTAATATTAAATATTGATTATTCTTTTTGTGATGTGAAGATTGAAAAAATGTATGTTACAAATATTTTTCTAGGTTATACTTTTATTTTCTTCTATAAAAAAAATTGATGTCAGTACAGAGAACGATTTCGAGTGGCAGGATCTGAAAGAAAATTGGGGAATTCATATAAAAGAAAAAAAAAATCACTTGGGAATAATTCTTTGATAAAACATTTGCTATAAAGATTATATGTTTGTAGGTGTTGGAAATTTATTTATTTCTCCTAGAAGCAAAATTATATTGTTCTTTTGAAAAAAGTCACCAAAAAACGATTTTATTATATTACTCTATATTATTTTATTCAATTCGTTTTCTTTCTATTTTAAATTGAAAAATTTTTTTTATGGAAAATATGATCAATGTATCCAAAAATCCATTAGTGATTACCATACATTGGTTATTGGATTGCCTATTTTACAACAACCAAACAAAAAATAAATTATAATCCTCATGGTATATAGATTTCTCCCCTCCCCTTCTCTAAAATTTTCTTATCTATAATTTTAATAGGAAGTAAAAAAAAATAAAGAAAAGTAACTTTCTTGGATTTATATTATAGTATACTAAGACCAGTGGGTATCTGGTTAAGAAATTCAAAAACTACTCACACATTTCAAATAATCTTGGGTAATTTGAAAGAATGCCCCATTCTCTGGCCGCGGTGTTAGAGGTATTGACATTTTTAATATGATATCCTTAAAAGTCAAGGAATGTGGGTTCAAATCCCATTAAATCCAATGAAAATTTATTTATTTTTATTTTTTATGCTTCTCAGCATAGAAGGCTTAAGGTCTTATAGACTTTAAAAATTTCATTTATATATATCATACCATATATTTACCATAAAATTAATTATATATATTTTTTATCAATTAGTATTCAATTGATTTAAGGAAGAGCCTTATCCCTTGACTTTTAAAGTTATCAATATTGGCAATACCTTTAAAATCCCTATGGCCTCAGATGATGAAGACTTAAAAAAAATACGAAAATATCGTTTGAAATATAAAAAAAATTACGCCTGTAAATAAGCAACCAGGAAGCTTCTTTTTAAACTTTTTTTCATAGACCCAAGGAAATAAAAATAGGTCGGGAAAATAATTGATTATAGCGATATATATCCGAACCTGAGACCATATGAAAAAAAAAACTTACAGTAAAAGCGGATTCTGATTTATAGAAGACCTATTTGATTAAATAAATATCCAATCAAATTCTTTAATTTAATTTTGTTGCCTTTTTGGTATTCAGATCATTAGATAAAATAAATATATGATAAAATATATATATCATTCAATAATTATTTAAATCAATTTGCAGCTAATATATTTTAAATAAATTTTATCATTCAGGCCGGAAAGTGAAGCATTAAACGTTGTATCATGAAACAAGAGCTTTCTTTACCTAAGCTCTAAGTCACAGAAGCATTCAAATTAATTTTTCTTGAAAAAATAATAGATGTTTTTTTATGGTAATTCTTGAAAGTTTTTTAGTCTCTAATTGAAATTTTTTGAAAAGATTTTTCATTTAATTAAAAGTGTAAAAATAACATAAAACAACTTTTAAAAAATAACTTACAATTATTTTAAATAGATTTCCAAAGATGAATTTATAGACTATTTTGTTATTTAGATGAAAAATCAACAAAAGAAACTTTTGTTATTGAAATAAACAGATAAAATACGATTTAACCGAATGTTACAAGCTCTTGTCATTTATATACGAATGTTGATTTAAAGTATTACTGCTCATAAAAGGAGTTTAAATCTAAATAGGTGTAGTGAATAAAAAAACAAGTGGAGAAAATGAGAATGTATAGCAGGCAGCAAAAAAATGAGTTTGTTAATGAAGTTATTTAAGGACGAATTGCAATTTTTCTTTTCTAAATAAATGATTAATATGCCTCAAGCGAATATGGACCAACATTTAAAAAGACTCACTTTTGAATTTAGAAACTAATATTTTAAATAAAAATATTATTTAAGATATTTTATATCGTTTAAATATATTATTATTATATATTTAATAATTAACATTTCTACTTTCTTTTATTCATCATCATCTATATAGTATAAAATTTCCGAAATAAACATCTGAAGATGCCTATTTCAAAAAAAATTTTTTCCAGTGTTTATTTATCAGAGGTTTTAACTTCTAGATTGCGTTTTATGCAAGGGCCATATACAATACTAACTTATTTTTTGTACTAATTTTCCTTCAATAAAATCTATTATACAATTCATTTTAGGTTATACCACAAATTAATTACATTTTATTTCGAATTATCATCCAATTTTTTTGTTTTGCCTTGTTTTCCTCCATTGGGTTGTGTGACATGAATGTAGTTTCCTAATTTGAGTCATTAATCAAAAAGAAGGCCCTGTCCCTTGGTGCAGCGGTAGAGGTCTCATGTACCAAAGGTCAATGGTTCTCTTCCCGTCCAAAAGCGACTAAAATTTATTTAAATTATATCTCAGCATGACTTTAAAATTTTTAAAAAATCTTTGCAAAAACAAAAATTTGTAAAACGATTGAAAAAATAAAAATATATTGTTAATTAAAATAAAAAAATACATGATAATAATTAAAAAGAGGATTATTACTGTATTAAAAATTTATTAAATTAGCTCCTTATAAAGATTTGCCTCCATATTTAGTTATATATCATTTTTAAAGAGAGGAGAAATTTTTTCTATTAAAAAAAGGAAAATTAATTTTACAAGCAGAATAAATTATAAAGATTTAAAATGGAAATTCGTATATACGTGTATATTATCACTATAAAAATTAGGTTTGCTAAATTTTGTAAAACAAATATTTAATTAAATTAGGAGGTTTTTATTTTAATAAAAATGGAAAGCTCCTCCCTTCTAAGTCAGCTTTAGTCCCACAAGCTGTGTTTCTTGCTAAATTAAAAAAGGATTTATTTTATTAATAAGATTTTTAATACATTTTTATTTCAGTAACTCGAAGGGAAAAACTATATGTGGTGTACATCTCAATTTTTAAGCTTTTATAAATTTGCGAGAAAAACTCTAATATAAAATATTTTGTAATAGTCTATATATACGCCAGGAATGAATTTTAAGGGGGCACACATATTGCAACTGCCAGGGGCCTCTGTAGTACTAATATTTGAGTATATTAAAAAAGATCGATAGGACATGCAGGAGAAGGGGGAAAAATAAAAACCACAATAAAGGAAAAGTGAGAGCCCCAGAAATTTTTCCGATTATTAAAATTCTACATACAAAACAATTTTATTGGAAATTAATGAATTTTGATCAAAGGGCAAAATAAAAAAAAAAATCTAGTGTGACGGCCGCACTACTCGCGACTTTCTCTTTCCTACACCATTGAAAATGGTGTGATGTCCTGTCATTCCAGATTTTTTGCATTCCCCCCTCCCCCCCCCCCCCAGGTAGCCGGTTCACAATTTTACTATAACTTCCATTTTTTGAGTTTTTTCGTTTGTGACTATTAATCAATTATCAATATTAATAAAATTTAATTTAATTAATTAAATGCCTTCCTTGGTGCAGAGATAGAGGTCTCGCCTTTTGTACCAGAGGTCAGTGGTTCCCGTCCTGAGCGACAAAAATATATTTATATTATATTGACTACCAATTAATATAAATAAAAAAGGACGGAGATTAAATAGCCTCGGAAAATTAATTAAATAGGCTGCCCTCTCCCTTGGTAGAGAAATAGAGGTCCAAAGGTCAGATGAGGACATACTATTTTGCGAGACTCATTTTTGTAGACTCAGAGGTCCTCAAAACGTATATTTCTTTTGAAATCTCAGAATCGAATTTTTTTGCAATCGCAATACTTTCTCACTATATATTTCATATATTGGTAAGAGAAAGTAATTAATTAATATTTTCAGCTGGTTATAATTGAGTGTAAAAAATAAGCTCATGATTCACACTAGACATCAATAAAAAATGAAATATTCAACTTGTTATTTGAAACTGATCTATATTATTTATATTTACCTGTCAAAAAGTAATAAAATAAATGATCGAAACTCAAGTTAATAGTCATATTCATTTATGCTATTAATTATACCGATCATGTTTTAAAATATACCCTAATTATCACTTATTTGCTGCATTGTTTTAATAAATGAAAATAGGCTATTAATAAAATAATATAAACATTAAATAAAGTATGTTTTAAAAGCAAAACATATTGTATTTAATTAAATATAGAGAGAAAGAGTTGCATTTATTTTTAATTTTATGTTATTAATTGTATGATACAATTCAAATAATTCTTTACAATTTTTAGGGAAATATATCATTTTTAAGATATTTAGTCCATTAATGTAAAAATTAGACAATTAAGAGAAACAAACACGTGTTCGCCATCATTGATTCCCAACCGCCGGTTCCCAAACCGGTGCCGGCCCACAGAGAAATAACTGTATTTTAAAAATTTTCAAAATGTAATTACATTTTTAACACGAATGTGGCTGATTACCCTACACTTTAAACCTTTTTATTTTTATTATTATAAAGAATAGATATTTATTTATTTCAGATTTTTCTTGTTAATGTAAAAGTTTATTCTTATATCATTTATTTTGCGAAATAATTTTTTACTTTACTGGCCCGTAAAAAAATATTATATTTGGCGGTTTGAGAACGAAAAAGATTGGAAACCGATAATTTATTCTATATCTTATTTTAATCTATAACTAAGTAACATTTTTTTGTGAATATTATTTGATGGCGACCAAGAGTTCCCCAAGCTAAGGATTTTGACTTCTCTTTCGACTAGTCTTTCCCGTCCTCCATTAAACATTGGCTTGTTCCCTCTCATTTGTATTTAAAATTCCGTCTCTGAAATATAGGATAACGACAAAGAAAGAAGAGACTACAGATAGGCAACCCTTCTATTTTATTATATATCACTCTGACAAGCAAATATTAAAAATGAAAATTTGTTCTCAACTTAAAATTCTAACTAAATGACTGCGATTTAGGTAAACATTTAGTAAATTTTGATTAAACTCTCATGCTATAAGTAATCAATATATGTAGCTTAAAATCATAAAAGGAAGATACAAAATACATATTTCTCCTTGATGTATTAATTACTTTAGAAATATGAATTAATGACTTAATGACACTTATTAATTAATCTTGGCACAAACAAAGTGTCTAGATCACGAACAGATTTAATGTCTATTTTACTCTATATTACTATCATATATAAGTATTCTACGAATAAGGGCCTATGACAGAAAGAGGCCGGGGTCTTTGAAGGGGCCCCATGCACTTCCTATCCTAAATGCCTCATGAAAAAGAAATGGGGTGTCCGTAATAATATACACCCTAGAGACCTTCAAAGCTCTCGGCGGCCCTGTTCCTATCTATATAAAAATAATAAACCAAATGTTAGTGGTCTGTCTGTCCCCATTCCCGTGGGAATTTTTTGTAATTAAAAAATTTTTTATTAAGTAAGAGAATTATAGTGAGTTATTTTAATTTGATTCCAATCTTACTTTTTCTCTAGACGGAATTAATTTTTGAAAATTCCAAAATACCCAGAGGCAGGTGCAGAGTATTTAAAAAAATTATTAAACTGAATTAAATACTTCCCTATCCTATCTCTTAGAGGGGCCATGATCTAAGGGTCTAAGTGGTTCGCTTCCTCTCCTGGGTAATACAATTTATTTAAATTATATTGACTATCATTAAATCTTAATAATTGGTTATTCGGGGTAGGTATTTTATTCGGATGGATTACAACGTATTTTTTGAATATAACTCAGAAACTTCTGGATTGATTTTGACGGAGTTTTTGAGCAGAAAGTTTTTCAGAGAAGGCAAGAGGATTGAATATTCATTAAAAGATTCATTAAGTCAGTTATCTTTGTTTTTGGTTAACCAGGCACTGGATTAACCAGAAATCACTGAATTGAAAACCATTCACCGGCAGTGAAGAGGATTAATTAGATTGTTAGTAAGATCTTAAGACAAATAACCCATAAGGGACTACTCAGTACATGCGCAGGTCACGCGTAGGTGAGCTGTGTTAGTATTTTAATTATTTATCCAATCTACCTTTGTTTAAAGAAAAAAATAATTGATACGAATATACCTTTAATCTAATTCAATGCGTCATTTGATAACGACATCAATGTATTTTTCTTTTAAATTTTTAATGGGCTTTTCCAGGAGGAAGATCAGAACCACCCCCGGTTGATGTTTACGTGTTTTTTTTTTTTTATTCCTAGTTAACCTATATATTGTTATTTTTAGACCAAGTTGAAAATATCATCATCTTGTTGATGATGACGACGACGACGAACAATTTTGCATTGCTAATCCCCTTAATTACCTAGTGAAGGTGGGCACAAGCGGTCTTGTCTTATTACAAGAGAGGGCCTTTGTTGAATGTGTGTGTTTCGGAGGGATGGGGTGGTATTGATTTTGCAACCCCCGCACTAGATTGCGCCCCCTGGACGCGCATGCCATCGTCCGCAGCAACCCCGGGGACTTCCCTGTCCCCACCCAGGGGGGGGGGGGCTCTCGTACCCAACCCCAATGAGTCCCCGTCTCGTTCCCATCCTATGAGAAGAGATAGCCACAATTCGGGTGAGGGGGTAGCCAGATAACATTTTCTACCGAAATGTGGGAGGCCTCGCAAGGGAGGGATCGGTTCGCTTTGATTGCTTTGCGACTAAACAAAACGACCCTCACGTCTGAGTGAATCATGTTCTCAAAACTCCAATAATAAAACAATATTATGGATTTAGACCTAATTAAAAATCGAACATTAACTCCTTAGTTTATTTACATCAACAAAATTTATTAACATCGTTAAATACATATTATACAATTTATTACGTTTTCGTTTTTATTATGTAATTATTTTTATAATTAATAAAAAATAATATTATTCCATTTATTTATTTTTTTAAATAATATTATTAAACAATTGAAATTTTGAAGTCTTTTTCGAAATCTAGGGTTTAATAGACTCCATATTTATTTAAATTAATTGGTAGCCTATATAATTTAAATAAATTTTATCTCTCATAACGGGAAGCGAATCACAGAGCGTTAAACTATTAAGTAAAAGTTTTACCTCTACTTGAATGGACAAGGGCAAACTATAAAATTGATAATTTCGTTTTAGAAAGCATCTAATTTGTGATTTCATTTGGTCTGGAGTCTAAGCGTCGCTCGGATTTTTTTTTTTTTTTTTATGGACAAGAATAGTCAATAAACTACAAACAAAGCTGCAATTAAACATAAATCTTAAAGATAGATCCATTCATAAAATTAAGCTCCACCAAATAGAATCACCCTAAATATATTTTCCCGAATATGAGATCTTGCGCAACCGATTCCTTGCTCCCGAAATAGTAATTACACAAAATTTCATCAAAATCGTTAGCTGCTGAAAATTTCATCCTAATCGGTACAGCTAGAGTTGAGTAGAGAGAGCTAAAATTTCTTGAAAAGATATTCATTGTAATTGTTAAATAAAAATATCTGATAAAACGGAAAAAATTTTCTAGTTCGCGGCCTTTGAATTTTCTTTATGGCCCTTTTTGACCTTCTTTGATATTTGATAATTAATTTATTAATTTGGATTTCTAATAATATTTTCAAATAAAAATAAAATAAATATGTCAAAAATTCCATCTACAGATTCCTTTGTCTACATTTTTTCAGTTGTTGAGGTAATGGTGATATATATACGAGGATTGCTTTTTATATTTCGGCATTTGAGATCAAAAACAAGTCTTTTTGACTGCCAAATGTTCATGTAATATTGATTGTATGCTGATCCCACTAATGCCCAAGGATACCTCAATCTCACGATAAGTCACATAACGATCTTGCAGTATCAGTTCATGCACAGCATCAATGTTTTCCGGAACAACAGCCGATTTTGGACGACCTTCACGAAATTCGACCTTAACTGAAGTACGGTTACGATTGAAGTCGGCAAACCATCGATAAACAGTAGTCCTTGATTCGCCAAAAGACGAATTAAGTTCATCGATGCACTGTTGTTGAGTTAATCCACGTCTAAAGTTGTAAAAAAAATAATCACTAGAAAATGTTCATGATTTAATTCCATTTTTAGCCGAGATAATTTCAAGTTATTGTAAACTACACAAATAGCGCTCGTATGTCAATACGGCAACCCTCGTATTGGTGATATATATATATATATGGCCGACGTCCTTAACGTTGAGAATATATTTAATAGAGTTTTTCAAGGTTTGAGGTGAGAATCTTTTAATAAAATAATAAAAACAAAATTTTCTATAAAATAAAATATCATCATTTACAGAGTAGCACTACATATTTCTATTTGTAAATTTATGAATTTCAATGTATTCAAATTTTTGAGGGAATCGATTTGGCACTTTTCTTCGTGGTAATCCTTAGAAGGATGAACTGTCAAGAATTTTGTGTCACATCAAGTCCACAAAGAATTTGAATTAAATGAAATTCGTAACTTCATTTTACAAAAAAACGAGATATGTGGTGTTGTAGAAAAAGTAGGTGACGATAAGTTTTATCTATTATTTAATTTTTATTTTTCATTATAAACTTTATATATATGTAGGATAGCTTACTCGTAGTTGAAAAATAAAAAAAAGTTAAATTCAATTTGTTCAAGGTATTTCATTCTAAAAAAAACCACAAAACCAAATAAATAAATACTCGTTTAGCGGTCCTAGCGAAATATTTAATTTTTTATGTGGTCGTCGTCAAAAAAAAAAAAGTTTGCTTATCATTGCTTTAGATAAAAGTTGAGCGTTTATGATTTTTTTTAAAACAAATGTTTTTAGAATAGTAAAAGGGTTTATATCTCCACTTGATTTTATTCGAACATTTAGAATTAACTTTTTTAATAGTCCGCATCCCAATACTAAATCGATTTAAATTCATGCATTCCCTTGAAAAATATCCCCTCAAAAAGCGAATGTGATTTAAATAATTAGCCTTTAAATATAAGCTGGAATATTTTTCAAACCTTTAGAATGCTTTGTCGCTTTGTGGACACCCTGATTAAGAAGCCCTTAATTGGGCGAAGAGAAGAATCTGTGAGGATTTCACAACAGAATAATATATTTGATGTAAAAATTGCAAATGCTTTTATTTAACATAACTATTTAATTAACTAGATAATATTAGTTCCAATAAACCTTTTAATTGAAAGGAAATGTTTTTCTAAAGCCTATAGTAAAATAATTGTTTTATTGTATAATATTATAAAATTTATATGGATGAATAAATGAATAAATATATATGAATGGAATCAAATTAAAGAAGAATGTGATGATAGGGCTTTAACAAAAAACAGTACATTTATTAATTAACATAATAAGTATTTATTGTAAAGATAAAATCAGCAAAGTTGTAAAAAAAACTTTAATACTCATTGAAACTTTTTATGATGTGATATATAGTATAGAAAAAGTATTGCGACCGCAAAAAAAATCGAGGTTGAGATTTCAACGGAAATACACGTTTTGAGGTCCCCTGAATCGGGTCTCGCCACCCGAGAGCAATTTTTTTTAAATTTCATTTGGACCGTATAGTCTCTGTTTCCCCTTTTATTTACTTTATAAGGAGACTCATAGCCCAGCAAACCAATCGGCACTCTGTGAAGTTATTTGGGGAAGTGAGAGAGTCAAATGAAATATTTTTTCCTCCTAGGATGTTGAGAGTTTCTCATTTTTTGATTCTTATTATTTCATACTAAAAATATTAATCAGATTTATTTATATCATATGGTTTAAACAAATTTGAGTATAGATGAAATATTAAATCCTGTGTCTAAATACTTTGAAAATTTCTTCAACCGATACAAACAGATTTATTCAAAGATCAATATTTATATATCTTTAGTGTTATTTTAAAAATATTTTACACATGAAAGAATTAAAAAAAGAAGAAAAAGTTAATTGATATGCAAAGATTTTCAGATGAATGAATAACCATTTTGTTTCAATTGAAAAAAAATAAATCAAGCTTGAAATTAATTTTTTATTTTCAAAATGAAAAAGCAGAAAGAAAATTTTAACCTTAACTGAAAAATTAAGGCCATCCCCGAACCTACGTTGTCCCGAGGTACCGCTGGTGGATGTTTTATTCTATAAACTGAAGAGGTTCTTGTTTCAATAAGGATTTAAGATATTAACATTTAGCTAGAGATATATAAATAAAGAGAGTAGATTGATTTTTCTTAAATCTCCTATTTCTGAAGATTACCTTTCCTCACCTAAATTTAATATATCTCATGTAGGGAAATATTTCTCCCAAATTTCAAAACTCTAACCTTTAAGGGGCATTAAATTTAAGAATAAAAATGATACACAATCCCATATGCATACATTGTTGGATAACCTTAATTTCATTTTTTGAATTTTTGGGAACATAAAGTTTTGTTGGAATATTAATAAAATAAATACACCTCCAAAATTCTTAAATTCTTTCTCTTTGCAATATGTTTGAATTTTTATTTTGAAATTTATATGCAATATAAAAGTAAAGTAAATTTAATGAAGGCTCTCAAAAAATAGATGAATTAATTTCGAAATAAATATAATATTTTAAATAAATGAAAATACAAAAAATTTGATCGAGTGTATTTTAAACTTTGATGGGGAGTTCAAATTACTTTGAAATTGTAAAACACAAGAAATAGCATAATTAGGGTCCCAAATAAATTTTTTTTTACAAGGAGTTTTTATTAGAAATTCAATTTTAAATTATTATTTTTGTAAATGGTGGCGTCTTGGACTCCCCTGAATACACCAATGGCGACAATGTATAACAATTTTCTCTTGGAGTAATTTTTTTTCAATTGCCTCTCTCACTTCGCCAAGTAACCTCACGGGGTGCCGCTAGGTCGGCTGTGTTTGAGTTGTGAGTCTCCGTACAAGGTAAATAAAAGGGAAACTCGGAAGGGGGGACTATACGGTCCAAATGAAATGAAAAAAAAAAACTCGGATTAAATTGGAATTGGAAACCACTATACCTCTATAGTGCCATTAAGAAAAAACCCTAATCTGGTGAGAAAACCCCTCACATATCTTATCTTGCCTAAGCAAATAAGAGAAAGTTGTCTTATCACTCCACATTTTTTTTAGTTTTTGGTTATTCGCCACCATCTTAAGCCATTGAAGGACTTGTTCTTGAAAGTATCATATCATATTGTTAAAAAATAAATTTTCTCTAAAGATTTATCTTTAAAGTTGATGAATAATAATTAATACAAATTAAAGAACTTAACCTCCCCCACCCTTCCTTGGGAGTTAGGTATCCCATTGGTTCTAAGTTTTATATTAAAAATCTCTTTACAAACAAATTTTTAATAAAAAAAAATCTTATTCGTTATTCCGCAGACATATTTATGGAATATCCATCAGTCACGAGCTTCACACTAATTAATGATCGATTTGTCCCTGAGGATATTATAATAACGAAGTTGTTCCAGTTTGAAATTATTTTTTCTTCCTATCCCTATCCATTGAATGTCATAAAGAACCAAAATTTGGAGTAACTCATCTGACATCATTAAGTGTTAAAATGATTATGATCAATAGCGGTAAGACCGTTTAATGGAGTTTCAAGAGCCTTTAATGTTTCATAAATTTTCATTTAATAAAATGAAATTTCTACTTTTTTGTCATTTTAACGATAAAATTTTTTTTACCTTTAATATATCCACCTATGGGACTTTAATTCATTTTTATGAGATTCTTAAAATTCGTCATAACTCTTTTTCTCTGATGAAGTGACGTAGTGGACATCCCTCAGCCCAAAGCCGAAAAAATTAGAAAAATCAACACAAAAAATGCAAAAAACAAAAATAATAAATTTCGATGGAATTTCTAAAAAGAATCACACAAAAAAAAAGAAAAAAAAAGAAAATCTAAAAGCAATACGATAAAAAAAATTTTGGACTCCCCCTAAACATAATCTCTAGCTAGGCTTCTATTTTCTAGGGTTGTTTATAGGCATTATTGCAACCTTGTGGGGAGAAAATTAAATGTCATGTTTTTTTTTATTAATATTTTTTGTTGCATGAGTTGAGAAAAATATTAGGCAAATTGAAATTAGTTAGAAAATTTTTAATCGAGAGAAAAAGATGGAGTAATACTCTTAGATTTTAAGGGGGGGGGGGACATTTGGGTCAATAAAAGTAAAAAGATAATGCAAGAGACTACTTGTATAGTAAGAGAGAAGGCAGAGAAAATTATTATACTTTTCAAAAATTATTTAGACAAAGTCTACCAGTTTGAAAAGCATAGACTTCGAAACTACTTTCCGTGAAGTTTATTTCAACGTATACAGAATTTTCCGGGTGGGGTAGGCTATGATTAATTCAGATTGGAAGTAGGGAACCCCCCTTTTCAGGAAGAAGAGATTACATTTTAATAAAAAATTGAATATCTCCAGGGCGAATATTCATTGGATTTTAAGAAGCAATGTGGAGGTTATGAGTAATTCAGATTAGAGGACGTAAACTTCCATTTTTATGGAGTGGAAAACATAAATTATTTTGGGAAGCATTAACTTTGGTACCCGTTGGTCAAATTTTTATGCTTATGTGAAAAATAACATTAATAACATTTCTGGGGACCATTTCTTTCAGCCCCCTTAAAAAATTTTTTATGTTTTTTGATCGGATTTCGAAAATTTGAGATGCGTTTTCCCCGGGATATAAATAAATAAAAAATAATATTAAACACTAAAGGGGGTAGTTCCCTTTGTACCATGTGAAAGCTACATATCAAATTATTTTCAAATTCACCTGGAGTGTTTAATATTATTTTTAAATTAAATATTCCAATTTTTAGTTTGGGATCCGATGAATTGATTTTGATGAGAATTTTTTTAAACTATAAAGAATATTTTCGGCTTCTCTGGGGTATAAATAAGTTGAAAATAACAGCTGATATTGATTAAAAGGCATTAACCACTGTAACCGATCAAGTTGGCCAATAGTAAGACGAAGGAAGGAAAGAAGGTACTAGAATGGGAAATGTTTTTTTTAACTTAATTTAGGTAAAAGAAAGTTGTGGCACGTGATTAAGGAGAGGCGCAGAGCCCACTTCACTTTGGACACTCGTATATAGCGGACCTGATTTAGGCTTATCTGAATTAACTTTCAATTTCCTGTAATCCAGTGATAAATTCTGACTTTGAAAAAAATGAGCTTTCTGACATTTGTGTTCCATTTTAATCTTCATTGCTATTATAAAAAGAAATATGTATTTTTTTAATGAATAATAAATTAATATTTTTAAAATTATGGGTTATTTAACTCATTTTTAACAAACATTAGTTCGGTAGAGATCATTAAGGTTTGATTTTTTTTTTTTACTTTCTTTTAGTCATTATATTCTCTTTTATTTTTAAAAGAGCGGTTTAATCTTGCCTAAATAATTGATGAATTATAGGTCTGGATGAACTCCCCACTCTCACAGCTCATCATTAATCAACCGGTAATCGACCAAAGAGAATTCTTCGGACAGTCAAGTGACAATCAAAGCCTAAAGACCTTCCCTTTAATATTTCACATTTCATTTATCTTTCGTAAAAAAAATAGTATTTGTTGATTGTCCAAAGTGTTGGATAGATTTTATTAATGAAACTCATTTTTATACATTGAAAAATTATTTATTTAAAAAAAAATTATTTATAGGAAAAAAAGTTGCTTATATGAACAATTATATTTTTCATCCCCATATAAATCGTTATTTATTTATTTGTAAATTGAAAAAATATTAAAGAACATTTATCATTTATTACTGTAGAAATCTCTGCTAATGCGTAGCGCACAACCCTTAACTGATAGTATGATAGTATGACATGGAGTATCTTTCAGATGCTCAGGAACGAAAAAACAAAAATATAACCGGTGCATAATATTTATCTTATCTTCATCTCTCCCCTTCCCAAATTAGATCTAAAACTTATGAAACTTAACTCATAAATCCCAAATTAAGCCCAAGCTTATAGTAAAAGGAGAATTTTTTTCCAAAAAATATCATTTGAGGTGCTCCTCTGTCTCCCCCTAAGCCCTTATCTTATCCTAAAATTAAACACCAAATTAGTGAATGACTGAAGACAAGTGCCTTAGTGCAGATCATATGAGAAATAGCTGAATAAAAGTGAAAGAGTAAAAATTTATTAACTACAATAACAATAATTAGCAAATTCAAATATGTTACATTAGGTAAATTAAATAAATTTAATAAAAATAAAAAATGAAATAAAATTTTTCCTTACTCAGCCACGTTAATAAATGTCTCTCTTGGTAATGAAAGAATTTAATCTATTTGGAATTCACCCCCATTTTATTTATTTAATTTTCTTTTATTGGATTAATTTTATTTCGTTTATTCTAAGGGTTTTTCGGGTTTACCAACTACAAGGATTTATATCCTTTATTTGATGAGACAAAAAGTGATAGTGAAAAAAAGTTTCAATTTTCGGGGATAAGAAAATATTAGTTAGTCCTGGCAGAAATTGGAAGGACTTTTTGCGTTTTGTGTCCCTTCTTTTTTCAATTGTAAAAGGAATTTTAAAAGGTATATATTATATATTATATATATATATATATTTTAATAAATGTAATATTATAATCTTATTTAGATTAGGATGGTGATTCAAATGACCTCGTGAGAAAAATTTGGTTGTCATTGTAGTCACCGGCCCGCCACAAAAGTTACTCGGCTTTTAAACCTTTTACACTATTCGTACACTTGCTGCAATACACGTGAATCATATTGACCTCCCAACTTGAGATAAATTTCAATTGCTTTAACACTACTACTCAAAAAAGTAAAAATGTCTCCCAGATCGCTCCATGTTGAAAATGGGCGGTCATCATTGCATAGATTCCATCTATGTTGCAACAACACGATGTTAAATGTTTATCATTCTATCAAAGATAACTACTGTCGACTGCTAAATCAATCGTGAAGTTTTATTCTATTTTTAAGGTTTTTTCAGCCTTCATATTTTATAACAATTATTTTTTTAAGAGAAAATCATTTAATAAAATACAATTTTATATCATATGAGCTTACAATTATAATAATATTTGGAATCTTAAGCAAATAATAGTTTTAGGACCTCTTATTAAATATTATTACTTTCTCTTTCTAATTGAACCCTTGGGAGAATTTCATTATTACATTCACAAACCTTTAGAACCCCATGACTTAACTAATTTTATGAAAACCTCTTGACTATAATTTTAAACAAATTAATATGAAGTTAAATTAGATAAAGGTGAGTTAAAATATACTGGCCAGGAATAATATATTAAAGAAAACATAACTTTCTTTTAAATATAAAAATAAGTAATGATAAAAAGCTATAAATTAATTAATATAATAAATTATTTTATGTATATTATATATAACTGATCATTTTTCTCCCATCCAGTGACATGGGGTTAAAGGTATTGACAGTGTTATTGTCACTATTGATTCTCATGCTGCTTGCACCACGAAGCTTTTGAATAAAATTGGCTAACGAATACTAGTATTATACTTTACCGAGTATATTTTTTCGTTTTTTTTTATTTTTTTAAAAATCGTCCTAACGATTTTCATTTTATAAAACAGTAAGAAATTAGATAATCTTTAAGATATATTAATCATTTTCCACTTCAAAATTGTGTGGGAGCTTCGATTAAGGATTTTAAGAATCTCTTAGAAAAGATCAGTTAACTCGTGCTATAGTAAATATTTTTAATTCTTATGTTTAATAATAAACAATATTTAATTCTTAATACCCCCCTCCGTGGCCGAGAGATAAAGATATTGACATTGTTAATATCGAAAACCTTAAAAGCCAAAGGATGTGGGTTTGAATCCCAGACAGTTCTATGAAAATTCATTTAAACCATTTGGATACCATTTGGGCTGAAAAAATAGGTCTGGATAATTTGTATCGTAATAACCAAATATATGTATCTTATTATAGTCTATAAGGCCCAAGATGCCGAAAAGACTTTAAAAATAAAACTCTATTTTTTATAAACTATTAATTTTTTTTTCCTGGAGTAAAAATGAAAATAAAAGGATATATAATAAATCCATTTTTCAAAATTGCTATTTTATAAATGAATTTTAAAGTTTAAAGGGAAAATAAATATTGTAGCTTGGCTATTATATATAGTTATTGTAGTTTATTAATCAAATTTTGTAGTTTGTATTTAGAGAAGAGGGAAAATCACCCAGTGGTCATATGAGATCTTTCTCCTTTGAGGACTATGAAAGAAAAGAATGAAAATGATTTCCTCATAATGAAAGCGATTCTAAAAAAAAAATACCTTTCATGTTAAATATTAATTTATCTCTTTTTAAGCTCATTTTATTCCTCTTATTTTGCTTACCATCTAAATCATAATTTAATAAAATATTTCAAAATAATCCTTTCACCAATGAGATTTAAGAGTAATATAATAATATAAAGAGTGTGTGTGTGTATCTATCTTACTTCCATTTTTTTTGCATATCATAATAATTTTTATAAAATAAAATAGATATTAGGCTTAACAGATTGAAAGTCTTGCTTTAAATTCTCTCTGATATTACTGTCATTACCATTTGAGGAGTCCGATCCTCCTCAATTTAAAAATAAATTTTCAACGATATTAGTAATTTGTTTATTAGAAAATTAATTGAAATGAATATTAATTTTATAATGATGCCGACCCCGGACTAAGGAGAGGGCTTGCCCTAATATCTCATCATATTGTGGGAGGGGGGGGTCTGAGCTTATCAAATCGAGGAGTTAATTGTGTTTCTAGGCACGTGTTCCAAAGCCTACCTCCCACTTTCATCTATTACCACTATATACATATATACGATCCTCTGAATAGGGATCATGTATACCAATGCAATTAAAGGATCTGGAGGGGAAAGAGTTCATTTCAAGATGGTCAATCAAAATTGTCACAATATGAAAAAAAAATGGATTGTAAATATATTTCAATTCCAGACTAATTTAAGGAAACCCTAAGTTGAAATTGAAAAGGATTTTGTCTTTGATTAAGAGCCATGAACAGCAAACTAGGAAAAAAAAAAGATTTGTCATAATTTTATAACCTCTCTACATCCGGGAATCTCGTCCTTAACACTAATTAACTATTACAACCATCAAAAAAGAACAACCGTTCTTCCTCAAAATATCAAAATTGAGAGTGGAAAATTAATTAGAACACTGGGAAATAATATAGGCTACTTAATGAGGAAGAGAATCTTTAAGTATCTCGAAACATTATTAGAGTGATTAAATCATGCAATTAGATTGGGCGGAGAATCTCGAATGATTGCTTGAGAGAAGGGTGGGTTCAAAAGTGCTTACTGATAGGCCTTGTACCCAATTGGGTATTTCATGGGTATTATAGAGGATAACATTAATTTCAATTTAAGGGAAATTGGGCACTACTCTCAAGATTGGGTCAAAAGAGAACAGACAATCTTGTCGAAATATATATAAGTGCGGACATGAACCTTGGAGTTTAACTAAACCAAGGATTATTATTGTATTAATATAAAGATTTAAATTCATTTTTGTCCTAAAGAGATTTTAAAAAAGATTAAGAAATGATTTCATAATAGTTTCCATTTAGAGGGTTTATTTTCGCTTTATCTCCTCTGGCGCGTGTCCAAGTAAGCTTATCAAATCGAGGAGTTAATTGTTTCTGATGTATTAATATGGTAATAGATCCTCTTTTATATTCACTAGGGTACTTTCTTATCTGTTCAACTTGAATAAATAAATACTAATAATACATCAATTGTAAGATTTTTATGTTTTATTTTAAAGTAATGTAAAAGAGATGTAGTCGCATATTCCTAAGCTCCAATCAAATCGAAATTGTTTTGCCAAGGAAGTGGCAAGAAAAAAGATAACAAAAAATTTTGTAAAGTATACATTTGGAGATTAGGACAATAATTGGAATGTGGAAAAAAGTCTCTAATTAATAAAAGGCAACTTAAATCTCTAATTGATAAAGAAAAAAGTTTAAAACTTTTGACATGATCTTAACATGATTTTATGTTAAAATATCAAATTTTTATTTTTTATTATTTTAATTAGTTTATATAATCATAAATGTAAACATTTTTATTTTTGATATGAAATATACACTTGAAATAATAATAGAAAATACATTCTCGAGGAAAAAATTTGTTCAGAACTCTAGAAATATGATAGGTAGTAGAAAAAAAAAAAAAAAAAAAAAAACTGTATAATCTAAACAAATGAGTTTGCACATGGTGAGGATAAGATGAAAGAAGTTAAATGAATTATGGTCTTCTCCCTTCTCTAAGCAATTCTTTCTGATGAATCATCGAGAATCATGTCTGAATGAGATAATCCAGGTGTAAAGAAGTTTCAGCTTAAATTTCCATTTCTTAAGTTTGAATTAGCTTTCTTTCTTATTAAATGATATAATATATTTTGCAAAAGATTTTTATATTAAATTTTAGTGAATTAAATAGAAAATAGAAATATTTATTATAAAAGAGATGGTATTTAAAGATATTCGTTTATATATATATAGGCATATTGATAAAGCTCTTTCTAAACTTCGATGCTTTAATTTGTCAATCGTTTATTGAAAAAGAAAAAATCTCTTAAAAAAAGATCAAGGGTAATTTAAATAACAAAGACCAAAGCCTAGAGGTATTTTCAACTGAAGAGGATAAATTTTTGATCATATGTATTTAGTTATTTATTAGAGAGATAAGATTTAATTAAAATAAATAATTTTAGGGACAAAATAAATTTATTAATTATTAAATTATTAATGTCACAGAACGCATAGAAACATAAAATCATTCAGGTATCAAATAAAATCTCACACCAACCTTAACAAAAGAAAAATAAAACTAATATTACCTACATGAGATGAATTAGATTATTACAAATTTTTTCAGCAATTTAACTTAATAATTACCAATTGGTGTAAAAAAATATGCCTAGATTACATATATCATAATTAATATAAATTGTATATCTTTTAAAATTTATATGACTTCAATACATACCCAGGGGTGTTCATGGGATTCTCTGTCCCGAAATGGTCTACTTTACATTGTTTACCGGGGATTCATGAAAAAATCTCTGACTTCGCTACTAGTCCTAATAAATTGGAACAATAGGCTACCTTCCTATTAATTTTAATTGTAAAAGGTGCAAAGAAGTCGAAAGTAATGTAATATGTAATAATAAAATATTTTTATAATGTAGAAAATTTCCATTTTAATTGTTATATAAAAAAGATTTATCTTTTTTAGATCAACTTTTTTTTCTCTTTTATATCTTTTGCATTGATTATATATACTGGTATTTATTTCTGAGAGCACTCAATGGGTTGAACTGATTGTTTTGTTTCTTACTATATTTTTTTTTCCTTTTCGGCATCTGAGGCCATATAGACTTTAAACGATATAAAATATATTTTAGTTAAGAAATATGTAAACCAGGCATATTTATTTATATCAATTGGTATCCAATTGATATAAATAAATTTTCATCGGACCTCCTGGGATCCGAACCCACATCCCTTGGCTTTCAATGTCAATATCTTTAACCTCTCGGCCACGGGGGGGACTACTATGACTTTTTAAAAAAATATCTTTTGCGGTGATTATTTATTTCAGAGAATGGTTTGAAGTGATTATGTTTTGTTTCTTAATATGGTTAAAAGTGTATGAGAAGAAGGTACGAAATATATTTAACTTCAAAAGCTTAAGTAATTTAAAATGATTAAAATTTCATCAGATAAATCGTCCTTTGCCACGCTAAAAGCTAATCTCTAAATCGACGTTTCATTAAATGTTTATAATATAATTGGTTCCCATTTCACTTCAAAATAAGGTAATCTACAATTTTGCAGCACGTTAATTATATTAATTAGCAATTTTAATTATATGTTTTCAATTTCTTGTAGTCTTATAGTTCTTATAAGTCGCTTAAATTAAATATAGGAAAATGATACAATTTACTTTTTCTTCCTATATATTTACTTTATTTTAACATCCGAAGGGTTTTATATGTCCAAATTGGATTTTCATGGTGTTTTTGAAAAGTGAGATCTCCAAAGACCAAATAAAATATCAACAATAATAAAGGTATATCAACAGGTAAAAGGGAAATCCTGACTTAAACCAAATTCCCCATCCAGCAGCGGACAACTCGGTCAAGAATCGCCAGGCACCAACTAAAAGCAAATCTCGACCAAATTACTTGCTACATTTCTCATCACTTCCATAATCTCTGTCCTTTATTTTTGCAGAATATAAATTTTTTTTAGTCTTTTCGTCATCTGAGGCCATATATAGATCAAACGATATACAATACATATTACGATACATATAATCCAGACATATTTATTTATATCAATTGGTATCTCACATCCATGGATTTTAAAGTTATCAATAATGACAATGTCAATATCTTTAACCCTTCGGCCACGGGTGGGGGGGATTGTTATTTTATCTGTTATTACTTGTTTAATTGTTACGAATCCACAAATGTTAAAAAAAAATTCGTCTATGCGTATGTTTATAGACCCGATTGCTACTGCTTGAATTATAAAATTATTTTTCATATGAAAAAAGTTTAAACTTGGTATTTATTGGGTTTTTGAAGTCTCAAGCTCCTCTATTCTTGCCACCTATTTTTTCTAAGTTATAAAGATTTAAATGTAAATAAGTGTTTTTTCTTCCTTGAAATTTTATCATATCTCTATTTAAATAATAACAAAGTTGTGTTGTTTGATTATTTTTTTTTTTTTTTTTTTTGTATTTTATTATAATATCGGGTTGTATCAAAATGATTTGTGATTCGAGCGTATAAATTTTAAAGTCCAATTTCCCCTGAGGCTATTTTTATTGAGATCAAGACCATTATCTGGAGAGGATCACCTTTATATTATAAAGTTGAACATTTTTTATTATTTTTATTATGCTATTAAATTTCAGGCAAAATAATATGGATTCATTCAAATTGTCCACTTGGGAACATATTCACCACTTTTTTATACTCAAGATTTAAAAAGTTTATTTACTATTTTAATTTTGAAGTTTAATGTTTAATTTAAAATTAAGTATATGGATTTTTGAGCCTTTCATAGATAAAAATAGATAAATTACTAGCTATAAATTTATAAATTATTGTATGCATTGCAAATTCTCAGCTCCTGTCATTTGTACTAAGTGTTCAATATAGTTATTTTCGTATTAAGGTTCTTGTCTACTATTATGCACATCATATCATATCCGGCAAGGATAGGAGCAAAACTGTTCCGGCAAGCTATTTTCGAAAAGGTTGATGCATAGTAATAATAGTAATACTCATAAAAATGCATGATAGTTTGAAAGGACTTTAATACCCAAGGTTTATAAAATGGAAAAATACATTCATTCAAGATTTTTTCAAATTCGTTTCAATGCATACCACTTTTGACATCACCTGAGCCTAATAAAAAGACGTCGTAATAAAAAAATTCGTCAGCTCTGTCTCTTTCTTCCCTTATTCGATCTTTTTGTGTATATGCGAATCTGAGAAAGGGATGGGGGCGAATCGAAATAAAATTTTATTTCAAATTTATTTTTATTCTATAGAATTTAAGAGTTTGAGGAGAAATCCTTAAAAGGTAGGGGTACAAAAAGTTTAGAAAGGCCTTGAAGTTATTTGAATTATGTTTCAGAATGGGGTTAATAATTAGTTTTTGTTTTCATGATATATTTGATACTAAAAATCAATTACACTTTAATAAACAATAGAATTATTTAAAAAGTGTTACTATAACAAATGGTATTTTTAATAAAATTTTGATTTTTTTTTTAAATAGACTTAATTTTGTCCCTTAAGCAAATTTTAAGAGACGTCAAAAATTACAAAAATGTTTATTTTTTTTTCTCGACTTAATCAAAAGCTGTCTCCTCCTAGGTTTTTCTCCCTAGGTTCGGTGCCCTTTTGTTCAGCGTCCCAGACGACTGCCCGCCCTATTTCCTTTACTTTTCTATATATTAATGTATCTAACCAGATTTCTATTATCCTGGCATTTTATATAAATTTTATATTATATTATATATTATATTTATTCATTTAAATAAAAATAAATATTAATATATTCATATAAGACTGGGAATCAGCTATACAATAATATTTTTATTAAAATGAAGAGAATTTGTCTTTATATAAATAAATATTTTTTATAAAATAATAAAATATTTTTTACCTATTGAATATTTATAAATTTTTTTGGAATTTTTTCACAATGACTTATATCCATATAAATAGCTGCATAATTGGTGGCCAGGCTTTTACAGTTTTTTAATATGAATAATGAATAGTTTTTCCCAAAAATACTAATTAATTCGTTTTTGTTAGAAAAATGAACATAATTGAAATTCAGTCCAACTAGTTGAAATTCAAATTTCTTAACTTTTCTACTTGCAAGTTTCTCTGTTTCACATACCAGAACTTAACTGAAAGAAATGAATGAAAAATTCAATACGTAAAATTAACTTAAAGTTTCGAATTCGAGAGTTAATTGTAAAATCTGTTTTAGTGAAGAGACAGTGTTGAAGCTGTTATGTTTGCTTAGGGCAAGGGGGTTAAGTCACTCTGTCGCATTCTAATGGCTGTTGCAAAACTTGGAGACAGCCAGTTGCTTCCTCTCTTGGGAATCGGGACTTCGATAAGGGAGAGGGATGAGAAGGATACACTACACTGACTTGCAATGTCAGCCAGCAACTAATTTGCGCTCGGCTGCTTCCTCAGCTCTCAACTTGCCACTCCTCACCCTTTACTTCCTGTAAATTTTACGATGAAAAGCTTCTGAAATAGTATTTGATTTATCCATTGTACAAGGTGTATTAAATAGAAGAGTAAGTCTATTAATTGGTTGGAATTTTTTTTAGAAATGTTTCGAGAACTAACCCTTGGTTCTATTTGTTTTAATGTTTATTAATGATTTTAATACATTTTTAGAATTAGTAATTATAAGTATAATTATTCACCTATTGTATCTTTCTTTAGAATATTATATGGCTTCCCGAAGGGATTTAGAGACTGCAAGTGTTTCCCAACTAAGGCCTATCCAAGATCTCTAAATCTTGTTCTCCTCTTTGAGATATAATCTTTTTTGAAGGTGAAAAAAAATGAATAGCAGCCATTCTTTTTTCTTTACCTTCACCTCTATATATTCACATCCTCTAAATATACTTATTATTCAAAAAATTTATTTGGAGGAAGCTTAGAAGGCCATTTACTTGGCCTAAAAAACCTTCTAAAGAGCATGTCATCCGTGAGAGAGAAAAATAAAAGAATGAAAACATTTAAAATACCTAATAAGGAAGAAATCACTAATGTAAGTTAAAAACATAAGGACCAAAAAGCCGTTGTTTGCGGTAAAAAATGAGAGATGCTGAAAACGGTACTCTTCCTTTACTCGAGATGTTCTTGGAACATCATAAAAAAAGAAAAAATATGGGGATGCAGTAAAAAAATAATAACAAATGAGAGAAGGAGATGAAACAATAGCAAATGAAGTTTTAAAACACATAAAAGAGAACTGAAAGGCTTAAATATTATTTAATTTAATTAATAATTTTAATGAAAGCATTTTAGTGTGAGAATCAGCCTGTTATACTAACAAAAATTATATATATCGCCCATTAAGAGGATAGCAAAGCCTAAAAGCTAAAAATATTTGAAAAAATCAATTGTTGAAAGCAAAATAAGAAAAGGTAAATTCTGTTAATAATTTAAAAAAAAGTTTAAAGATATAATCTGCATAAGGTAAATATGCAGAAAAAATCCGTCATTGCTCAAATTAGAGATTATATGTTTTTAAAGGAAATCTCATATTTATTTTAATTAATATCCCTCTTCTAGGGAAGGAGGAAGTTATAACAAGATCCATTAGAAATGGAAAAAATTAATTTTTAATAACTTATTCTCAAATTCCCCCCCTGAGGGGCATGTTAATCCAGGTTGGGTAGTATTTGGGATTTTGATTGACTTAATAAATATTTTTTTTATAACAAAAAGTAAGAAAATAGAATTTGCTGAAAAAAGAAAATCTATTTGAGTAAGAAATCTAGAGGGGAGTATTTTCCTTAACCCCGGCCCCTGGCCGGTCCTGGCTTCTTTTCCATGATTGAAAATACCAGAACCAAATAAAATTTGCATATATATATATACTTAGATCGAATTTTTTTGCTCTACCCCTTATTCTTCCTAAAAAAGCAAATACTTTCCGAAAGGACTTCCTATTACTGTATTATATTGCATTTATTAATCTATAAAGAGTTGTGACTGTGGATTTGATGGTAATGGAGAAAGAAGAAATATTCACATTAATTATCGCCAGCCGGCTCTGAAGATGGCCTAGACCTGAGACCAAAACGTGAGCCGTGAAGGCAAATGGCATTTGGCAAAATTGGCTGCACAAGCCTTGACTAATTTTAGGACTCCATCATCATTATATCTATTATTTTCAAGTATCAAAAAGAATATTCAAAAATAAAAAAGAACTCTTTGTTTTGGTGCCACATATGTCTCAGTGTCTGTCCTTCCTGAAGGGAGAAACGCTATACTATACAAAATGTAATTAAAAGGAAGAATTTGAATAAAATTTACTAGAAATAGACTTTTAATTAATTCATGATCTTTTTATTACCCTATAAAATTTGACCGACAATTAAAATAACAGTATATAAATATTTTAATTCATTGATCCCATATAAAAATAATAATAAACGTGAAAAATTTCGCATTTTGTTTTCTTGTCAAATCATTTTCTTTTGCATAAAATTAATGGAAATTTTAGTTTTAGTTTTATTCATTAAATAATAATTTAATAGAATTGTGCATGAATACATTCCACGATTTATTAAGATTGTAGCCATTTCAAATTTTATTAAGATCTTTATCTCAAAAATAAAAAAATAAGATCAGCAATTCCCATAAATATGTTTTTTGGGGAAAATTCTTAGGCTTGTATTTAGAAACTCTCCAAAAAAAAATATATAAAATTTAACTTTTTTTTTTTTTTAATAATTTCTTATTTTAGAATTTTTATTTGGCGTCTATTTAAAAAACAAAGGGAGATGTTTGAATTATATTATAAAAATTATCAACACTTATTAACCAAATTTGTGGCCGGCAAGTAGCTCCAGGCAATTAATCAAAGAATCCTAATGGATTTTCACTAATATGAAGTTGCCTACCTTCCCGCAAGTAAAAACGAAAGAAACGAATTTATGCATCCCATTCTGATTTGGAAGCGGTTATGAATAGGGGTTTTAGCTTATAAGATTTTTATATCCCAATTAATCTTATTAAATACATCATGGAGTATAAAAAACCAAATGACCGGCTCACTCAATTAATTGCTTCAGAAATTCTAGAACGATCCATCCATGCTCATATATTAATTTACATGAAGATTTAACTATTTCAAATTTGTGGTCCGCACAACAACTCTAGAGCAATTAAACAAAAAATCCCAATAGATTTCCATTAATGTGTATTGATCATTTGCCTTGCCTATTTTCCAGCAAAGAAAAAAGAATGAATTTATGCACTCTAAGAAAAAGTTATAATGAATAAATTGAAAATGAACAAAAAAAAAAATTAAATGGTAAATTTAAAATAAAGAAATAATTTTAAAAATTCATTTTAATTTAAAACTATTTTATTTAGATTCATGCAAAAATCTAGCGACACTAACTCTTTAGCGTTTGCTTGCCTAGGATCTTTGAGCTTTTAACTTTAATTAATTTGGTGATTAAATGTGATGGTGTTGAAAACCCGGAGGTTAAATAATGAGAAAATATAAGGAATCCCACTTAAGGATGGGAAATGAAACGTGAATGCCAAATTATAATTTACCCTTTTGCTGCCTTAGATTATAATATATAGGAAATCCTCAAACTTTATTTCACGCCATTTATATTTATATTAAAGGGATTTCAATTTATAAAATCCGGAGACAATCATTGGAGATAATTATCTAAAGATTTTATTAGAAAGCCTCTTTGTATTTTTACTTTCTCTTTTATATGTAATATATAAGTATTGCGATCGCAAAAAATCATTGTGAGATTACACATTTTGAATTCCAGGGAGTCTAAAAAATTAAAAAATGGGTGTCACAAAATCGTCTGTGAACAAGATTTCTTAAAAACAAAAAGTGCTCGAGGCTAAAATTTTTATATTTTTAAGTTAGATACCGGCGTTCCATTCACCTCGAAGCTTTTTAATAAAATTGGTCTATAGCACTATACTGATGTTCTTTTTTACTTTTTTAAATTTTTCAAAATTCACTCTAAGCTTTTGATTAAAATTCATAAAACAATTATTTCTTAGATGATCTTTGAAATATATTGACTCTTATTCCCCCAAAAAATGTTTGGGACACTTTACTCTACGTATGTTTTTAGGTTTTTTTTGTAATTTTCTCTTAAACTATTCTAACGATTTTGATTCACTTGGCTCTACATATAACAAATTAGATAATCTTTAAGATTATTCATCATTTGCCACTTCAAAATAGTGCCAGGCCCCCAATTTAGGATTTTAAGCATCTCAAAGTAAAAATAGGACCACTTGTTGCCATCATAACAAAATATAAATAATTTCTATTTTTAGAGATGTGGGTTCGGATCCCAGACAGACCAATGAAAATTTATTTAAACCAAGTAGATTTGGTAGAATATGCCGAGATAACAAGTATCTTATATAATAAATAAATAATTGAATTGTTTATAGCCAGTATGGCCTCAGATGCCGAAAAAATTTTAAAAATTCCTTTTTTTTTTAAGTCTTTCGGCATCTGAGGCCATACTGGCTATAAACAATTCAATTATTTATTTATTATATAAGATACTTGTTATCTCAGCATATTCTACCAAATCCACTTGGTTTAAGGCCATTTAGACTCCGTCCTTATTTATTTCTATTAATTGGTAGCCAATATAATAGAAATAAATTTTTGTCGCTC
>JAAAKE020161480.1:0-12012 GCA_010014785.2 Anisolabis maritima
TAAAATTTTAAGACGGAAAAATTTTAGCCCCACCCTTTTTTTTATTTTATAATATATTATAAAGTTATTATAATATATTTTTCCGTCTCAAAAGTAATTGAAAAATACTTTTGTTTCAACTTAATGGATAATTAGGCGAATTTTTTTTCTTATTCTTAAGGATTGAAATCAGGGCTTAGAATTTCAGAAAATTTTTTAAGCAAATTTTTTTTGGAGGTCGGGACAGTTTTTTTTCTTTTACCTTTTTTTGCTTTTTGCAATTTATTAAAAAAAAATTTTTTTTTTGGTTTGGAAAGCTCTATCATTTTGTGAATTATTGTTTTACCCACTTTATCATTTTTTTCTTTGCCTTATCCCGTGATTCGGGATCGATATTTAAAATTAAATGCGAGTCTTTAGGGAAAAGCCGGCCTGTTATGTTTATAAACAAAAAATGGAGTAAAAATGACTTAGAGGAAATAGAAGGAATGTCAGCCTTATCTCGTGTAACTCGTGGTTGCTCAAAGAGACGGCTTATCATAAAAAATAAATTATTAAACTGGAGGAGATATAAGATTGTAACCACAAGTCTGGTTTTCTGCCTGCATGATAAAATCTATTTAAAATAATTAATTTATTTTATAAATTCTCGTTGAGATGCCAGACTTTTTTTGGAAAAGGTTTTAATTAGAGGCATAAAAACCCACATAACCTACAAAAAAATATTCCCCCTATAGTTAGTCCCTGGTGTTTGGTGCACTGATGGCACACACCAAATCCCATCGCCAGTTTCGGGCTCTCTGGTCCATTTTGGTTTATTTTTTCTGGAGTGAGAGGTAATTCACCTCCACTACTCCCCCTCACACCATGCCAAAGTCTAATAGAGAAAAAAAATTTCCAAATAATTTATATAATCAACAGATAGAGAATTATTTTGTTTGTTTTTTTAGCTCACACTCTACAGCTTTTTTTATTTTTCTAAATTTAACATTTCGTTATTTGACTAAAAATATTGATTTTATCAAGATACGAAAAACCTCAAGAGTTTTGTATTCCTTGTTTATAGAAATAATAAAGCGTTTTTTTTCCTTTTGTTTCGGAGTGTGAGCAAATGGTGCCTGTAACTTTTTTCAACCAAGTTTTTAACTTTTTGGTCAAACTCTAAAAAAAAAAAGTTTTCACACTTAGCGTCTCTAAAAGCAAAGAATAAAAAAAAAATATTGATTTATAATTGTCACTTTGCACAACTGACGCCGAGATTTTGGTCTTGGACCCGAAAAGTCAGCAAAAGGGCGTAAGGAAGTGAGTTAGGGTGAGAGGTTAAGAAAAACCATAAATATCCTAAGGGGATTGGTTTTTGCCACATTTGTCGCCAATGGCAAACTTAGATATTGGTCAAGAGTTGGGAGGGAACTTCAAAACCCCAATTCTGGTGTCTCAAGAGTTCTTGCTCCTTCTGAAAGCAATTGTCATCGAGGCTATTTCAAATTTGAAAATTTCTTTGAAATTTTAGTTTATTGATTTTTTGGAAGGATAGATGTTTTAAAAGAGATTTGATTATTGGGCCATATTTCAAACAAATTTTCTTAGGCCCTGTATAAAATATACTAATTATAAGGGTAATAAATACTAAGTAAATATTATGTGATATTCATTGAATGATAGGGATATGTTTTGAAAAAATTAGTTGTAGTCAAAACGGCCCAAGAGAAAATAAGTAAATATATCGTTTAAAAAAGTGTGGGATGAATGGCTCAACAAAGAAATGTCATTTTAAGCTCTCGCTTCTCTCCAGCTATGCACTTAACGAATTTCAAAAATCTCCCCACTTTAAAGGCCAGAAGATGCTTCATCCTGAACGTCTTAGGCCAATCACAAGCTTCCCCGCCCCTTTCCTTCAGAGAATAGAGGAGGGGGAAGCAGCGCTCATTATCCCTTCCCAGGTTCTGTCCCTTAGAACTCTTACTTCATCATCAGAGAGCCAGTAATTCGCTTCCCGTCCCGATTATCTACCAATTAGTTTAAATAAATATATAGAATAAATGGCCTCAGATGCCGAAAAATAACTTCACTATATACAGATATACATTATATTATTTCCAAAAATAAATTTCGTACACATAGTGCATGTTTAATACATACGGAATGCAAATTTTAAATTTTAACCCACGTCCCAATTTTTGACTAAAATATATTGCAATATTTTAACATTTAATATTTTTCCCTTCATATTTTAATAATCCATTATTTCATTATGAGTTTTTAATTAAATGTTGATGTTATTTATATTAATAAAAAAAAGCCTGGGTATTTAAATAACCAACCCCCTCCCCCCTCCTTTCACGCCTTATCGTCTCATACACGTTTAAGCTATCAAAAGTGTATTTATTTTTAATTTAATTAAAAATGTTTTTTTTTTTTTTAAACTTTATTTATACATTAATAAAAACAACATAAGTAATTAGAGTTAATATTTCCTCGTTTTCAAATTAGTTCCTCTTCTATTTTCCATTAAGTTAATATAATAATGTTTCAAAAATTAGAGCTCTTAATCCCTATTTTTATTAATTAATTTGATTAATAGAATGAGAGTTTATTATTTCCAAATAAATATATTAATAATAATAATAAGTAACTAATATTCTTGATAATGGTCTGACTTAGAATCGGGTTACAACTGAAGTGATGTGCGAATGTATACTTCTACCCTTGTGTATGTTAACAGCATTAGTAATTTGAATCGGTTCCAATTACAGAGCGGTGAGGAAGGGTCGAGGGTGAGTGCGAAACGCCCGGTCCAAATTATAATGGCAACACTCACACACACATAGGCATATACACACGGAAGGGTCCGAATAAAATCCGAGAGTCATTCTCACATTGCACCTCACCCATTCACACGCCCTCTATCTGTGTGAGTGTATGTGTGGGAGTGTGTGTTTTATAGGAATCCAATAGTGCAGGGCGTGGTTGCAATGGCGGCGGTTTGGTCCTGATTGGAACAAATGGCTAAGCCCGCAACCCCGATCAATTAATTAGGCGAACCTGCAACTAGCCAAGGGAGTAACTGGTAACTGGTAACTCGGCCAAAGGGTTGTTGGTTACTGATGATTGCGATACATCAACCCCCACCCGCCTCACCCTACATCGCCGAAACCGAAATCATCTCATCCCATTTTCTGTTCCGATACCATATGGCGATCATTATCATCATCATGTGCTGCATTCAGGTGTATCATTAATGAATTAATCGTCAGAAGAAATAGGTCACGAGAAATATGAAATGGTTGTCAAAAGTTTTGTCAAGTCGGAAATAAGCCATTTCAAAGTAAACACAATTTTATTACTTTTTAATAAAAATAGGTTTTCTGCTTAGATATCAAAACTTTATTTATTTTTTTAGTATTTTTGGCATCTGTGGCCATAATGACCTGAAACATGTAATCCAGGTATTTTTATTTAAATCAATTGGATACCATTGTATCGTTTCAAGTCTATAAGGCCTCAGATACCAAAGGCTTAAATCAAAATATAATAATATAAATCAAATATAAATAGCCCTATCCCTTGATGCCGAAGGTCTTTCTTAACGTACCAAAGGTCAGTGGCTTCCAGTCCCTAGCGACAAAAATTTATTTATATTATATTGGTTACCAATTGATTTAAATAAATAAGGACGGAATCTAAATGGTTTCAAATGCCGAAAGACAAAATATAAATGCACCATGGGATGAATAAATTCTTTAGTTTGGTTGCTGGGCAACCCAAATACCCAACAGACTAATGGATTTTTTTTTTATTAATTGCCTCAGAGCTTTCTAGAGATCACGCATGCGCAGTTGTTATATCTCACTAGAAATTAACAATTTATCACGTTTTGGAATAGCGGTTATGAAAAATTAATAACATGTTACAAAATGTTTTATTCCACAAAGCTGATTGTAGAATTATTATTTTATTTAAAAAATCAATAATAAGCAATAATTAAAAATAGGCAACCAACTCAACAACCACCAACATAAATAAATTTAAAAAAAAAAAATATTTAATAGCTTTTCTCTAAAAGAGAGGAGCCTTTTATTATATCGACAAATATTTAGGATTGTATTTTAATCGTTTATATATAGTCGGGACGCAATTTCACAATTCCATAGAAGACCAAAATGTGGTCAACGAAATCTTCCATCATTTTTTCTTTTTGGTCCATAGAATAGAGAGAAAGTCACCCTCTAAAATTCCGAAAACGGCCCAACTATATTTTTTAACTTGCTCCTCAATTTCTTATTGAAAAAAGAAAGTTAAAATATTAAATTAACTTTTGAGACAATGATAAATCGCATATTCAGTAAAATTGATTTTTTTCAAGTATGATTTTACTAATATAATAATAAACAATCCTTCCATATTTATTTATATTAGCCATTATATTTTAAAAAATAAAGAGGACCACTATCCTTAGAATTTGATGCAGCCTAAACACGGGCTTTTTCAAGATGTGATGTTGCCCTATTACCAGCCCGGATTATAAAAAAACGTCTCATTGGATTTTATTTTTATTTTCAACTATTTCATCTTGGTATTATTAATATTGTTTTGTTTTTATTTCATATTGTATTTATAATGTTTTGTTTTTGTATTAATATTGAATTTGTATTGTTTCGTTTGAGTTTGTGAGAAATAATATATTTAAATGTATGGTCTCGTAGTCTGACCTGAATAAAAAACAATACTTTCTAACTATATATTTCATATATAGGTAAGAGAAAGCAAAAAGTATTTCATCGATAAAATATTCCCCAATATTGAACTTTAATTTATATCACAAACAGAAAAATTTAAAATTTAATCAACATTCAAAATCATTCAACAACCTGTTACTTTATTTAAGGACTGTTTGCTACTTGAATTGGAATCATTACACAACTCAAAAGCATCTTGTATCTGAATATCTTCTTCTTCTTCTATTTCTTCTCCACTTATAAAGCTATTAACTCAAGTGGAGAAGGATTGTTGTATTGTGTTTGAAGTGATGATGTATCACCCGAGCGAGACACACCCTCTTCCCTATTGACTAGGACCGCCCTGTACAGCTAATATGTGACTAGTCAAGTGTTCTGTTTGTCTGTCTGTTGGCCATTTGAACCGCAGACAAAGCCTTTGAATCCCTCTCTCTCTCTCTTACTCTTGTCTGTGTGTGAGAGAAAGCATCAACTGTCATTGCGAGACAACTTCAACTATTGCTTGTCCAATCGACCTGTGTCAAAACTAACAAAGCCTGGATCTCTAATTATTATTATTAATTCAACATATTTTCATTGAATCGGAATAAGAAATTTTAATTTAAGAAAATGTCCAGGACTGACACGTATTATAGTATACCATATATTATTATATTACTATGGGGTAAGTTCCCCCTCTACAAAAATAATAACCTGATTTTTTTTTTTTAAGAATAATAAATCCCATTAAAAACAGAGGGTATCTAAAATTGTCAGGCCTAAAAGAGCGTATGAAAATATTTCTTAATTAATCCGAATCTCGTTTAAAGTCATAAATTTTAATTTCAAGTCTTTTATGAAAAATGTGAGCCCCATTTAATAGCAGTCCCAAATAATAATATGAATTCGATTATTTTGCATAAAATCAAGAACATTTACGATATATATAAAGTTTCGTCAACAAAAATAAACATGAATTATCTAGAGTAAATAATCTTCAAAAAGAGGAAGTCATTTGGAAAAAATTCGTCATTTCAAAAGAGTCATTAAGATTCGAGGGAATGTATAATAATAATGAACAAATGAGATAATTAAACATTCATTTTAGAACTATATTACATTTTAATATTACTTATTTTCGCTTTGATATTATTAAACAAGGGGATGACTGAAAATTATTTGTTTTGACTGATTGTCAAAATTGAATTTACACTACATCACAGAATGTCAACATTAATGGTCTTTTGACAGCGTTCATGAATATTTTATAATATTTTAAATTTCCTTTAAAATTTATATATACAATTATAAAGCTCAATTGCTTTGATAGCACGTCATAAATAATTGTAAATTAAAATATATTCCTTACTTATGGATCAGAGAACGCTTCATCTAATGGAGAAATAAGATATGCTGAAATTACCGTGAAATGGTTATATTAATTATTTAGTGACTTATAAACTTAGCTTTATTGAAGAATATATATCATCGTACGGGAAATGTTTTGCCTTTTCTTTTTATTAAGTACAATAAAAGTTTAAATTAAAAAGATGAAAATTTAATTAAATTAAGTCTTAATATAATATTATATAAAAATAAAAAATTCAAAGAAATAAATTAAAAGGACTTGTCATCTCTCCGACCCTATATATACCAAAATGGAAGTTTCCTAGAAGAAAAAGCCGTTCCCCAATCACACAATTTGAATGATTTTTTTTTTTCGTTTCTAATAAGTTTTTTTCTAGTCTTCGGTATGTGGAATTATATAGATTTTACTTTTCCATAAAGTACTTACTTTAAGAAGAAAATATTAATTATAAATTTTTTTAAAGACTTTTTCGGCATCTGAAACCGTTTACTCAATACTTATTTATTTATATTAATTGATAGCCAATATAATATTTTAAATTGTAAATGTCATTTATCCAAACAACGTATAATTTTTTTTTATTTTGCTAGGAAATCCAATTTTCTGGATTTATAAACTCAACTATTCAGTCTAGTCTACTCACTCTGAATGAGGTCAAATTTTTTATCTTCTATAATTAATAATTATTACGTATGAATTTTTCAACTGAACTATTTTTTATAATTATAAATATAAATATGGGATAAATATGCATTGAAAAAAATTAATGGCACCACTATATACCCTTCTGGAAATGATATACTACCATAAATAAAAATTAAATTGAGACCAAGTGATAGGATAACACATTTAATGTTTTCTTAATCATACCAGATTTTTATATTTTTAATTATACTTCATATATCTGAAAATATTTATTTATATCTTTTAAATAAAAAATAAATTTCAATTTTATTATTTTTAAATTATTCTATCATTATTATTAATTTATAAAATGAATAACACCCTCGAGCTAGATACAAACAAAATGGTGATCTCTCTCGCTCTCTCTCATTCTATTTTCCCAATTAGAAACCAAACAATTATATTATGAATATTAAAATGAACATTAACAAGTTGAAATTGGGAAATCAGTCGAATTATTAAATGATGGAAAGGGGGGAGGGGGGGATCATTTAAAACTAGTTAGCATGTTTGAAATTTGTTGGTTATTTCCCAATAACAAAGGGTGAAAGCAACTGGAAAGGTATGGATTAGATGGACCAGTTACCTATCTATGTTCGCAGCTGTTTACCTATTTATTAATTAAAGAGGAAAATAGTGAATGGGTTGAAGAGGAAAATATTTAAAAATTATCTGAGCATTCACTTACTATTATTAGGTAACCAATATATCGCCGATATATTTTCCTTTTGTTATTAGTTAATTTAACCTCACTTTTAGATATAAATGTCAAAATCTGCTCGCATTTTATGATTGAAACTCCCCCCCCCCCCCTCCTCCTCTTCCAGCCCTCTTCAGAATGGTTTATTTTAGTAATTAATAATACAAAATGAGTAGCCTTAGAGTTTTTATTAAATCTGGCAGCGTAAAGGGCCCTTAGTGGCCGAGAGGTTAAAGATATTGAGATTGTCAATATTGATAACCTTAAAAAGCCAAGTGGTGTGGGTTCGGATCCCAGGCCGATGAAAATTCATTAGGTACAAATCTCTGGATAATCGTATCATAACTAAAATAATTTGTAATTATTTAGTCTATGGTCTCAAAATAAAACAAAAACAAAAAACCTATTTCATTCAATAAGGTAATTTCACCTTAATTGCAGCTATAATTGAATATATACAAGCATGTTTAATTTACGGCTGTGTAGATAGATAATAATTAACTAAATCAAATCATCATGATCAAATAGCAGGTTAATCGTAATATTTTTTTTTTAATAGAAAATTTTTTTATTATTATTTCTTCTCGAAATTTTAATAAACAGCTTAAACATTTGAAAATTATAGTTAATTTCTAAATCACTTTCACAATGTACGATAATTAAATTTTCTATTTACTTTACTACCAGTATGTGTGAGAGAGAGAGAGAGAGAGAGAGAGAAATTCCCCAAAAACTATGAATGAATTTATTATTAATTTCAATTCGGGCATTCCCTAGTCGTTTTTTATTTTGTTTCATTTTATTGTGAGGTAAACGGGGGGAAAGTTAAATCACGCGTTGGCGAAATTGCCTGTTCGTTTGCCCCCACCAACCATTCGTTCTCTTCTTTCTAACCCTTCCTCTCTGTTTTTGGAAAGTCAGACAAAATTACTCTGGCCAGACTAATGCATTTTTAACTTGTATCGTTTTATTTCCTTCAAGGTCAGAGGCCATAGGGTACAACTTCATTGATAAACGGCCTGACATGCTTTTTTACTATTACGAGAAAAGGGCGATGATATTAACAAGAAGTATGTAAGAAAAAAAAAAGGTCCTTAAATATTTATTCAGGATACCCCTTAGAGCAGAGTCAAAATTCTTGTTTCATCATTCAAGGGTCATTGGATTTCAGTTATTTAAATTCAAAACTCATTTGTAGAAAAGTAGGATACCACAGTCAGCCAGAATAAAGAAAATTGAGAATAATTTTCCATTCACGAGACGAGACCTTCTTCGGCATTTGGAAAAAGGTCCCGACTAATTTTTCTTTATTCTGGTTGCTTATGGTATCCTTCTTTTCTTCATTTAAATTGTATTAGCCACCAATTAATATAAATATATATGAATATTGTCGGATGATATCGTTTCACATAATATATTCAATTTAATATAACTTCACTATTGAGGATATAGGACCGTGGAGTAGGGTGAGTGTGACAGGTCGCCTACAACTCAAAGCGCGTAAACCTTTTATTTTGTAAGTTCCTCCTCTATGCTCCTCCATTGAATTATATATGGTATATTAAAAGGATTATAAAGTATTTTGAAGGGTTTGTGCCTGTAGATTAGTAATTGTTGGATTGTGAGGATGTAGCCAAGGAGTTGTTTCACTAATTAAATGAAAAATGCCCAATTGTGAGATGTTTCGGCCAAACTTTATTCATCCATCTCCAGTCCATTAAGGAATGATTACCATGACTAAATATATAAATATATAGAGTCATTTGACCTAGTCTTGCTTCAAGGACGTTAGCTCTCAAAGTTTGACGAAACGTCTCATATTTTTCATTTAATTGGTGATCTCCTTGACTACTACATAATCCAACAATTATAATGAATATTTTGGACTGAGCCATAATCTATACCTCCACTCTCACTGCCAACTAATCGAAGAAGAATTACTATATTTCTTAGGATTCATGACCCGTTATATCAAACTTTTGGATTATTAACCCTTTGTACTTTGAATGGAAGTAATTTGTCAGCTGATATTTTAGCTTCTTATGAAGAACCATTTTTTATTTTCAATTCTTTTTATCATTAATAATGAAGACTTACATCATGGCGTCATATAATACAATAGCAATTTTTAGTTCGCATTTTAAGAGCACGTATTTGCTAATATTTTTAATATTCATCGACTAGATGGACATTTGGTTTGTCCAGTAACAGAGGGGCAGTTCTTCTTTTGGTTGTAGTTTGTTTTTAAAGGCGGTTTTATAGTTGGTGCGTTGACGAATGAGCCAGCAAAAGATGCCGGCTGTGGTGGGCAACAAATCATCAGCCCGCAAGACCATCGCTCATCTGACGGGCTGACGGGGATGATGGATCCGATGGGCTCCTCATCTCCTCATCGCCTGCTCTCTCCTCACAAACCTCCCAAATGGCACAAACGCCTCTTTTTCAAATCCATTTCTCTTCTCCACTTCCTTACTCCTCTTACTCCACTGGCAGATGGTGACTCCTCATTGATAAATCTATACCCTCTCTTTTTCTTTATTTATTTATCAACTGAAATTTAAATAAATTAATAATAATAATAATAATAAAAAAAAGTAAATTATTTTAATATCTTTGAACAAACATCTCAATTTTTTGCACTTCATAAATAATACATATGGCCGCTCGTGGAATTTTTCTAAAATTGAATACTTACCTGTTTGCGTTATTATTTTATTTTTAAAAAGAATCTGAAAATATTTCATAGTAAATTTTCGACAAATATTTTTCAAAAGTGATTCTGAAATTTGCTGATACTTCATTGTACTATTAAGTTATGAAGAAACGAGTAAAATAATTTAGTATTTACGTATAATAATTTTCAGTTCCTTATACTAAGAGTTTAATTCGTTCCGAGAGTGAGTTCGTTTTAAGAATCAACGAAATGAACCCGTGAACTGAGAGTAAAAAGGCGGTCTGCGCCAACTAGCGGCGTATGAATGAAATTCGCTCGTAGTAAGAAATTCCGCTCGTCGTAAGAGTCAATATGGTATTAAAAATTCGTACTCGTAATAAGATGTACTCTCTCTTCTTTTTTACATTATCAGAGAAAGAACACTAGCAAAAAATTTTTTCCTTATATTTATGCGCATTTTCACCATATTCAAATAGCCTCGAGTGAAATGTATTTTTTTAATCCCTTAAAATTGAGGAATTTAATGCCTAACTCCTTCTAGGATCCGAAATAAAATATATTGTTTTCCATTCAATTCCATCGAACATGAGACAGCACTTCCATCATATAGGTTTATTAATGTTCAGGTAACCTGGCGTCAAATATCTACAGAGAAGTAAAAGAAAAAAAAACTTCCCCTCTTATAGGAGAGTATAAAATAAGTCATTTTTTCAAAATTTTTTTCCCAAATGTAGGTCTAAATTCATTTTCATAATTTTAATATCATTGAAAAGTTTTTGATAAATCCTTAGGAAATTTTTCTAAATATTAATTATTTTTAATTTAAAATCAAAACTGATAAAAAATAAAATTACTAGCATTAAGAAGCTCCCTTGCTAGATATGCGGTTGTGTGACTTGACTGGTCCTCCTGATAAATTTATCATCTGTTTCATTCAAGAATAGTCAAGCACAGTTCACAACCTACTACAAACAAACAAACAAAAACTAACATATTTAATGTACTAAGAAATTTACTATCTTGTTTTTATGTAGATCGTTTAATAATAACGAACTCAAACACAGCGCTTATCTCTTTTTGTATGAACGAGTAGTGTCTACAAAATTTTGTTTTAATTAAAAACATACTATACTATTGAATTGAATTAGTATATATTTATTTTTTACAAAACGCAACGTGACTTTTTTTTAATTATAAAGCAACTTTTTATGTTTTGTGGATATATTCAAATTTTTATTTGATTTTTTTTTATCTGCTTATAAAGAGGTGCTGATTAATTAATATCCGCATCAATATGGAAGCCTTTTTATTTAAAGCTTTCAACAACTTATCAAACTACATTGTGATAAATTATAAACATAAAATTTCTTTTCGAAAAAGACTAGTTTTATAATAAAGTTAATGATGGTCTAATAGTTATTTAATAAACAATAAAATTCTTCCTCTCTAGTAACGTAGTTTCATTTAAGGGACGATGAAGGCAAGGGATTTATCCTCTTGATTAAATTCCCACCTGGCTGATGCGGGTCTTTTTATGACCCTTTATTTTAATGCGGCCCACATCAAAGGAAGGGAGTCCCTTCGTGTAAATTAAACACGACGCTCTCTGTTTTTGTACGGCTCAATTTATTTTTCAAATTAAAATAAATAACGGGAATCATTAAAAGCCTTAGAGAAATGTTGAGAAATATTTTATTAGAAAAAAAAAATTATATCCGCATTACTTAAAATGGCAAATTTTCTTGTTAGATATCTATGATTATTTTCCTACTAGCCAAATTTGACAATTCTTCTTTTGATGAATTATTTAATATCATAAATAGACATAATATTTTAAGTGAGATGCGCATTGCGAGAGATATGACGGATTGAAGGAGGTGTCCACATC
>JAAAKE020161502.1:0-12011 GCA_010014785.2 Anisolabis maritima
TTATTTCCAACTCTACCAAAAGTCTCCTCCTGGGGTAGGAAAGTGGGAGATAATCTCACCCCCAGACGCCCAAGTGGTATCACAATGGGCATACTGGCCTTAGTGAGTCTCCCCAATGGAGGGCGGCAACCACTTAAACCTAACCTAACCCAGAAGGTTACTTAAAGAGTTATTTCTTAAAGAAGTAATGTTTTAATTAATAGGCCTAATGTCATCCGTTAAAAAAAAATTGAAATTTTTTTCAAAATAATAAATAGGCTTAAAAAAAAGTTTCGGCGGATTTTTATCTAAAAAAAATTTTTTTTTCTATTATTTGCACTGAACTTTATCAAACAAATATGTAGGTATGTATGTACCATTTTAATCGATAACTTTTTGCCATTTTTTTTGTTTTGGTAAAACTATAATCCCGTTACTAGAGAACTTCGGAGCTTTCTGGGCGAAAAATTGTGATAAGTGTTTTTCACAGGCCTCTTTTGAAGTCAATTTCACACCGTTAATTCTGCAAAAAACAAAACAAATAATAACCTGACGATACAAGATCTGTACTATACGGTGAATGCCTCAAAACTTCCCATCGACCGCTTGTGCTTCAACCACGATCTTCGCACATTTTTCGTCAACCGTAAAGAGACCTTTCAAAATGGTTCGATTTCGTTTTAACAGTGATTCGCAAATAGGAACTAGGTTAATTAATCTTTCACTGTTTAATCGTGTGGTACCCAAACATCGAGTTTTTTTTTTTTGTATCCAGCCTTCTCCAAATGGTTTAAAAATGTTTGATGGTGAATTTTGAGTTCCTCAGCGATGTGATGGCTGCTTATGTGCCGGTGTTGCCTCATCTTTTGGATTATTTCAACGACTTTTTCAGTAATTGGTTGGCCAGAATGAAACCGATCAAACATCCATTCTTTCTTATACAAAATCTTTATCATAAACTGTACAAATTTTTTTAGCCCCCATTAGGTTCTTTTTTTTTTTACCTCATCTTATTTATGTGTGTAATATATAGAGACAAAGTATTGCGATCGCAAAAATAAAAAAATAAATAAATGTCGAGATTTCAACGGAAACACTTTTTGAGGTCCCCTGAAACAAAAAAAAAAAAAAAAATGGGTCTCGCAAAATGGCCTGAAAATAAAACAATTTTCGTTCTTCGGAAATATTAAAATAATAAAAAAAAAAAGCACAACAGCTCTTTCCTAAATTCAAAATGATGCCATTATTCAAAAATATTGTAAAAATATATTTTGTTTAACAACACCGATGTATAATTTTTACATTTGGCAAGCTGATATTTATATGTTACTTTATAAATTTAAATCTCATTTTGTTTGTGGTTTTATTTAATATAAATGTTTTGTTGAATAAAAGTCTTGAAATGGCCTGCGCCCGAAACATCGAGAGAAAATGTGTTTTATTTTTGACCACGCTGCAGTTGCTTTCTTCGACTTCTAAACTGCATACAATCATAAATTATCTCTTTAATCTAGCGAAATCGCTCGTTTATCCTATGGGAAATAATACAGAGCATTTTCTAATTTATTGCTCAATAAATTCAATCTCCAAATAATGTTTGGAATATTAGGAGATTCCTTTTGTGATGGTTATTGGCATCCAAATATCAATTTAACCTATAGTAGAACAAATTAGATTAAAATTTTGGAATCAATCAACCATTTCTTTCCATTTGTTAATGTGTTTATTGGAATATTAAAATTATCACTCCTTTGTTTAGATCATTTTCCAAATAGATAAGCTCGGTAACCGTGCGTGTGTTATATCCATAATTTCGACCCTCGAGTTTTTTGAATTTAAGAATCCAATCATTGAAAAAAAATAATTTTTATGGTACACTCATTTTTAATTCGATTTAATATTTAATCAAATTGAAAAATATTCCAGTGAACGGTTTCCCCCCTTAAAAATTTTCATGTTTCTTTCGATTTAATAAAATTTGAGATTATCTCTTCTTTGGTAAAAAATAAATCAAAAAATGAAAATGTCCGCAAATATTCCAGACAACGACCAGAATTATATCTTTGTGAGAAATGTTATGATAATAAATAAGATCTGGTGATATATAATGTTTCAGATTCATTTTCTATTTTCCTAGCTCAAGATATACATATGATCACATCTAGTTTATTTAGATTTTTTCTCTAGCCGGTTTATTTCTGTACGCAATGACCTAATACCAAGGGCATATACAAGGGGTTAAAGGGGTAATTACCCCCCCCCCCCCATTATATTTTTTTAAATTTTAAGTCTTTTTGCCGAGACTATTTACACTATCATTACAATTATATTGCGACGCCATGATTTAGGTTCGGTTTCAAATTAGCAAATTATCATTAATAAAGAACTTCTGAAATCTTTGATAATGATGATAGTTTTGGATTTTACTACATAGGCTACATAATTTAAACTTGATCAGCATCGATGGTCTCAGAGTTTCGCCCTAGAGGCAAAGCCGATTCGCCCCTTCCCCCCTTATTAATATTTGTACGATATATATATTACATTCATTACCCCATTCATACGCCAGTGCTTAATATATTAGGCGTGTTCTCGGAAATGATGCTTTCTTGGCTCAAATTTCGACATTCGCATCAGATAAACACGATGTTCTTGTTACAAACTCAAACATTTATCAACTGAATATTATTGCCAGATGTCAAAACTAAAAAATAAAGCCTTTTGCAGACTTTAGAGGTTAGAGAATTACATAGCACAGCAAATGACCGCCAGATGGACCGAATTAATTCATACACCTAATAATATCGCATTTGAGCTTAAATTTTTTTATTCTCACAAAAGAGCCATCACAACTTCCAAAAACAAAAATTTATAGGTATAATCAATGAAATAATAAAATTTCTCGTCATCATATTACTATTATTTAATAACCTAGTTAATATCTATGTCTATTGTCCGTGTACTAATATATCAACTGTTATATGTAAATAAAGTTTTTCATAAAAATAACTTTCTCAAATACTATTAGCCTCTTCATAAGTAAATATAAATACCTTTTTTAATTAAAATTAAATATTTATTTTAAATATATAAAGAAAACAATAAATCTCATTTAAAAAAAAAAAAAATATTCATTCAAATTGTTTAACCAACCAGAGAGATAAAGACAAACTTTTCTATTCTCATCTTCATGTTTGAAAGAACACTTTAACTTAAGGGTTTTCCTTTAGGTTATTTACTCAATTGAAAATCGAGCCGTTCAATTTATATCGAGAGCCCAAACGTGTTAAAAAGTAACTTCATGTTTTTTCCCTTTTCAATCTAAAAAATATCCTTTTTATTGACATCTAGATGGTTAGTTAAAACGATGTTATCGATTATAACAAATATTATTCACTTTTAATAGAATAAAACTAAATTAATAGAAATAATGCATCTAATCTAGTAAAATATTAAATTCCAACAAAAAAGAAAAAACTCTTATTGCCCCTGACTCTGTGGCAAAAATTGCTAGTAATTTAACTTCTTATTTTAGTAAATTATATATCTACCAAAGTAAACTTTTCTGAACCCGCAGGTGCTTCCCGTCAATTTTTTCCCATATTTTATTAAAATATTGGTACAAATTACACTCATTAGTCTCCTATTTACATGTTCACTTTTTTTTTTTTTTTTTTGGAATTTTTTATCTAGAGTATTTATATTAATTTTTAGTTAAACTATGGATAATAAAGACCTTGCTTGCTTTTTTACTAATGCTATTTTTAAATCATAGGCTTGAGAAAAAACAGAACACATTCTATATACAATAATTATTAAATTTTTTTGTAATTTCATATTATATTATAAATTTGATTTATATAATTTCTCAAATTATGTTACAAATATTACTTTCCTTTTAAAATTCATTAATCATTTTTAATAAACACCTAACATATTAATAAATAATTATTTAGAAAGCTCTTAAATTTTTTGGAGTGCTAAAGTTCGTTAATAATAGATTTCTTTTAATTTGCAATCTTAGGTGGATAATTTTCTGGGGTTCAAATTAGGAGTATGTAAACAAGTTAATCTTTAATTATTTACTATTAAATAATTTTCGAGGCAGATCTTAGTAAATTTTGCTCTTCGGCAATTGTAATTTTCTAAAATTGTTCGTGTCCAAATTTTATCATATCAAGGATGAATGGTTTTCAGGCTAAAAATTTATGGGGACGAATTCTGCAGTGTTGATGTTTCGGTGTTTAAAATATTCATTCATTAGGACTTTAATTAATCTTGTTTGTCATAATTAAATCCAAATACTTTTAAAGCTACCTGAGCTGCTTTTTAATAATTTTTTTTATTAATAATAGATGATTTCCTATAAATTTGCATTTTATTAAGATGAGATCAAAGGACAAATTCATGCTAATGAAGGCATTTTTTAAACTCCGAAACGTCAACCCTCCTACTAGATTCATCCCAATAAATTGGCTTGAAACTTCATTTTTTTCATCCTCCATATAAAATACACCAGGCTACAAAATCTACAATTTTTTATGGTGTCAAATTTTATCCGACTTCTTTTACTCTAAGAAACTTTTCCATTATATTGTTTAATTATTTTTTTTATTTGTTGAGGAATATATATTCTTAGTTCCAAAATTGTATATTTCTGACAGAAGCCTGAAATAATTTCTAGTTATTATTCCTTTTTATTTTGAATTTCTAATTATTAAATTAAAATTTACTCTGCCCCTTGGAGAAGTGGTAGATGTCTCGCTTCAAGTTCCAAGTCACTAGTCCAGCTACCAATTAATTTAAATAAGTATGGACAGAGTATAAGTAAACTTCCTCAATAATTAAAAAAATATACTGTTTTATAAAATGTATTTTCTCCGGTAAGCATTGCCTCTCCTTCTAGTACAGGAAGCACTGAAAGATTCTCCAAATCTTAATTCAATCGAGAGTTTATTAAGTTACAAAATAATTGAGGTGTCAAAAGCGCTCTACTAAAATAATTATATTTATTATAAAAAGCAATTCCGTCTGAAATTATAAAAATTGTATGGTTAGTAGAATCAATAAAGAAAAGAGCCTGGGTATAATTATATCATGATAAAGAAAAACCCCGTTTAGAAATTCCTTCAAAAACGTGATTCACCTTTATATAAACGTATCAAATGCTTAAGTCATAAAATGAATGACTCCATTCTTTTTTTTTTCAATTACTTTAAAAATCACAATTTCTCATAAAAAATAATGAACTTGAGGGAAAATTATTTCAGGTGATTTATTAAAAAAATAACCTCGACCGAATTAAAGTCTCCCATCTCTAAAGGTGATTTTTTTTTTACTTCTGTGGATTATAATTTAATAAGTCCACCTGCGATTTCGCATGGATTACTCATAGTCTATGAGTCGCCATTTTTCAACAAGTAGATAAAAAGAAAGAAAGTTGGCAAACGGTTTTCTGAATTAAAATAATTATAGATAACTATTAAAAACATAAATATTACCAGTTCTATTTTTTGTCGACAAATGTTTGGCCTGAATATTTCGAGCAGATTGTTTTATAAAAAATTTATTTTCTTTTTTTTGTTATTATTATGAACCCTGAAAACTGAGCTGATTCATTTTTGTAGCTGCATTTGCACTTGCTCAACTGATAAATTCTATTTATAAGAGTTTTAACTTTTCATTTCATTTTTTCCCATCTTTATAAACAAACACTCGGATATTAATTAATAAAATGCTTAAATCCTTTTAAAGAATGTAAGAGAAAGAAAAAGGAAGTCGGTTTCAAGGCCTTTGATCTCTTTATTTGGAAAATATAAATATTATCTGTATTGTTGCATATTTTTCTTTGCAACTAAATCGATATCTTATTTTAAAAATATTGCTTATCAAAAGTATCGTGTTATTGTTTGTAAGATAATTTGTCCGAATAAAGATCATAAAAAATTTTAAAATACCTCAGTGGTCAAACCGCGGTTCGCGAGCCGCTTGTGGTTCTTAAGTTTTAGTGTGGCAAAACTAATAGATAAATTTTTTTAGCAAATGGGGCAGAACAAATATTTTCAATTGCCAAAATTTGTTCAATTTTACTTACACCGAAATATCTCTTTTTTAATTAAATTGATTTAGAAGGACATATCTAGACAAAAAATAGTTGAGTCAGTATCGAATGAGCCAAATTTATTTCGTTTAGGAGCACACTTAAAATTGTTTATTGTATAGCTTTTGGAGTTGGTTTTTCTTTATATGAAGGTAGTTCTTATCAATAATTCCATTTGAATTAATTTTTTTCCATATTTTTATTATAATTTGGGGTTTATTTTCTCAATTTTTGACTGTTTTGGGAGCGAGATTTGGTCCCCCACTGGGTTTTGCTGCAAATCTCTGTTATATTACTTTAAAAAAATATAATTGAATGCATTTTTTTATACCTATTATATTAACATAGAAATTTATTATTAATTATTGTAGAATTTCTAGTATTTCAATATAGTGGAAATATTTTATTCCAAGCATTTACGGAACCCACAACGCGTGAGGACTCATAATTATAGGGAACTCAAATTATCTTTGTCTCTACTCACTTTACCATCTCTTAAATTAACATATATTTTCTTTTTATAATTTTTATGTATGTTTTAAAATAATAAATGCGTGCGTTAGCGTCTCGTTTTTTTTTTTTTTTTTAATTTATAAATAACATAATAAAAGGAAAAAAAAATTACAATATTTATTTTTGCATTAAAATATAAATATCTTTAATTCAAATTCGATTCCCAATTTAATTATTTTATTAATATTGATAATTGATTAATACATACAAACGAAAAATCTCTACGGGGCCCGTAGGCCAAAAAATCTGGTGTGGCAGCACATCACACAATTTTCCTTATATTAGGTAAGAGAAAGTTGCCGTCACACCAGATTTTTATGTTTAAAAATGGACGAGAAAATATTGTCCAGACAGACAAAACAAGTTAAATAAAATGAATTTTCACTCCATATAAAAAAATAAAAGGAAAAATATCGATCCCAATATTAAATGAGGTTGGCTGGCTTATTCCATTAAATATTGAAATAATTTTTTTTTATCTCAAATCATAATGCACCGCCACGTAATCGTTAACTTTCTACTGTTACACGATTACCTCAAACAAAGGAACTCTTAATTAATATCATCATCGTCATCATCATCAAAACACTTTCTTAACATTTGACTTCCTTTTATTCTTAATAATAAACAAGAAATAGTAAAAAAAAAAAGAAAACGCCCCCGGGCTGATATTAATCACGGATCCATTGTAAATACTCAGCCTGTTTATATTAGCAGGTTCAATTTGAACTGAAATCTGAAACAGGACCGTTCTATTTGATGCTTTTAATTAAGCTTCTCTCAATGATGAATTGGACTCAACTATCAATTCCTCTTTATCAGACTTAATTAGTTTTATTTTTACAAATTCAATTGTTTTTTTTTAGTTCTTTTCTCTCTTCAAATCGAAAAACATTAATATTTTTGTAACTTTGATTTTTCATAAATTTTTTAAGTCTTCTCGATTAATAAACAAAAAAAAATTTGCTTTGTTATTTATTTATTTATTTTTTTTTTTTTTTTGATATGAAAATCGCGGAAGATGAACTCAAAAATCTTAGAGGAAACTCCAGATATTATTTGGAAAGGGAGAGTTGTAATTGTTTTTCCCAATTCAAAATTTATATAAAAAATAAATCATAGAAATTAGTACAAAATTTAGACCCTTTTAGAAACGTTCCTAAGAAAAGTCTTAACTAAAGGAGAATCTTACTGTTTTTTTATATAGGATTTCTTGAATTAAAATTTTTGTCTTTTTGAGTTCTTTGAATTAGCCAGCTTAAAAAAATGTTAATTTAAGGAATTTTATATAATAAAACTCCCCTTAAGTTAAGATTCTTCTTAGGGGGGTTTCTGAATATGAGCCGAAGAATTTAATACAATTTTACGCTCTAACTCTATTTTTAATAGATTCGAGAACTTTTTGGAATAGTCATTCAATATATGCCTCGAAATTAAACAGTATGGCCTTCTCTAATTTCGGAGTATATTTTGAGAACTAATAACTTAATAACACCATTCTAGGAAACGTTCAAGTGAGAGTCCTGATGCTTTCTTAATCATATTTTCTGATAAAAGTCGGGCTTCTTGAACTTTGGTGCTATCAGGTGGCGGGGTTCTGCTGCAAATGCAGTGCACTGACCGAAAACGCTGGAAGTCCTAGATTCGACCCCGGGGGGGTCTGCGCTCTGATAACTCCAAATAAAAAAGCTTTAACAAAAAAATGGAAAAAATACGCAACACGAGTTATTCTTTAATACTGTTTTTAAATGTATAAACCTTCATATTCTTTATCTCTAGATATGTCTATTAAAAGCTCTACTCACTTATGAAAATAAAATAAAAATGTTAGGTTTAACATGGACGTCCTTTCCCTTGACGCAAAGCGTGAGACGATGTCGTCCTACGCACCGTTGCCATGGTGATCTCTCTCTGTACAGCCAATAGGCTCTTCTTAAAATTAACATTTCTTATGAAACAATCCATAATAATATATATACAAATTAATATACCATTCAATCTTATTAGTGAAGGACACTAGTAGACTTTACTTTTTTAATTCAATTTCTCTAATAAATTTATATTAATCGATTACTAAATAAGTATAAATATGGCTCACTTAGGTCCACATTTTAGTGTTCTCTTTGATATGGGTCGCCAATTTTTCAACCCCCTTGAAAAATTAAAAAAAAATATTGAGGATTTTTAAATAAAGAGAAGAAATTATTATTTATTTTTATTATATTATCTTATCAACCCATTCGAAACTTATCTCTCTTTATTTAATTAACATCATTTTTTCATAGATGAATTTTTCAAAAAAAAAAAAAAAAACCCGATAATAATAAATAATAAGTATGGACTCTTCTATCTTTGACAATTAGAGAAGTTAATCACTTCGATTTTAATTGAATTTTCCTCATTTCGCTGTTTTTATTTTTATGCAGATTTAAATTCTCTCTGATAAAAAATGAAAAATAATTAAATTAAATCGACAATTAGAGTCCTACAACCTTTTTTTTATTTACGAAATAGAATGGATAACGTGTATATATTTATTTTTTTCAAACAATTGATTTTTCAAATTAAATAAATATTAGTGTTAATAGATTGTATTTCCATCATTGCAGCCACCCAGATTATTTTTAAAAAATAGTTTAAACGTATTTTAGCGAATTTCCGCTAATATCTAAAAATAGCTTTTTTCCCGAGAATAATAAATTAATGATGAAATTTTCGAAAGATTAAATAAATTTAAAATTCTTGATTATTAATTCTCATATTAATAAATCATAGAGCTTTATTTAATTTTTTTTTAATATTGACTATTTATTATTTATCTATTTGATTTATTTATTAATATTCATTTATTTTCAAAAAAAAATTTAATATTGATATCGAAAAACTATACTCCAAATAGACTGAACTGAACTGACTATCTTTCATTTTTAATTCAAAAAAAAATGAATACCAATCCAACTCTTTATGTCTTTCCGATTCAGAGGCATTGGAGTGAATTTGGTTAAGGAAGGGACCCAACTCAAATGATAATAATGAAACTAATATATTTTTTCGGAGTTATCACGCATGCGCGGTCCGCTCCAACAATTGATCGAAATTTAGTAAGTTGGTTGGTCATTTGGGTTACCTATCTTCCAGCAATCAAACACGAACCAATTTCCTCAAACAATTGTAGACATTAACAATAATAATATATAAAAATATCCATGCGTATTTATTTAAATTAATTTTATTATATATATATTTGTTCATTAAAACCAATTATTCAATAGAATATTTTTTTAACCGTATGAATGTTTATTTGAAATTTTTTAGGGCCTCTCCCAAAATAATGCTTAATTCGAATGATTGTTTTTTATCCTGTAAAATGAGAAAAAATTTACTTTGGTTTCGACTAGAGCAGTCATTTTAGGAAATATTAACGCTTTTTTTAATATAATTTTTATTGAATAAAAAATTACTTTTATTTTTAAAGACAAGTAACAAGGGTGTTTCTTATTGTCTTATTTTTCCTGTTTTTATTTGTACTTTTTTGTGGGAGGCCACTCTCTCTTTCTCCTCTAAGTAAATACGCCACTGTCTTTCAGTCTAACTTAGAAGCAATAAAAATAATTTATAATACTATATTTTTAAATTTATAAATACAATATATTTATAGACCTAATTATATGATTCTTAACTAATCTGAATCCGGTGTAAGATGAAATTTGTACATTCATAATATGGAAATCGTGTCATTTTAAATAAATATCCTATTAACCATAGGAATAGCTCAGAGAGAGGAGAGATGGAGAGAAAGAGAGGCAGATGGGAAACGTCGCCAAGATCTGTTGATGCTGATACTCCAAATTTATATTTTAAGAGAGAGATATTTGGCTTAAACAACTGGCGAGCGTGTGGCTTATACAACCTCACAGGAGTTAACCCTTGCGGTTCTTAACCTTTGCAAAAAAAAAAAGGGAGCATGTGAAATAATTAAATTCCTATATATCCGGCGAGTGGAGGAGGGAGGGGGGATTTCATTCAGTTTGCAAAATAGATATTTGTGCTATAAATAGTTTTTTAAAATAAAATGACACTTGTTCCATTTTACTACCAATTTATCTTTAGATTTTCTTAATTTAGTCTTTATTATTATTTATTATTATATAACAGAAAAAGGAAAAAATATTACTATGAATCATATAAATTTGAGCATTTTGTGTGTGAAAAATTATTTAAAATTAGAGAGGAGCCACCTCGTGCATTCTCTCTCTCTCTCTCTCTCTCTATTGCGGAAAAAAATTAGCAAGTTCTAAAAATTTATTTGGTTAATTAAAATATATGTATTGGTAAATTATGGTCTTCCAAAACATATATTTGTAAATGATACTGAAGAAACCTGAAGAAGGCACAACCACAAATTTGCTTCAAGAGGTCGTACATAATAATAAAATTTCTTTTTTATAAAGATGCCAAAAATATATAATACTTCAAAGTTCATTCCCTGCGACCGCAATTTTTTTTAAGTAAATTGTCCTGTTATATTTAATTCATTGAAATACTTTCTTTTTCGTTGAAAAAAAATACATTTTCTTCCCCGCTGCGTCGCTTTTCCCTTTGCGATTTTCTTAAGGTATTGCTAAATTCCCTTGGGTAAAGTCTTTTACCTTTCATGTTTAGTTACGAGAAAAAAATTCCCTTTCCCTCCGGACGTATAACAATCTATTTAGAAAATATTTCGATAACTTTTATTGATTTTCCGTCTCATATATCTCGAATCAATGATTATTTTTCTATGGTAATCTTATATCTTTTCCATATATAAATTTTTTATTTCATAATTCCTCGAATATTTAACATTCAACAAACTATTTTCTTTTGCATACTAAAATAAATAATTGATCATTGTTATGGCACTTTTTCTAAAATTATTATTGGCTTGAACTAGAAAATAATTAATCATTCCTTTACTTTCTTTATTTTTACCGAATGATATTGGTTGAATGTAATTATATTAAGAGTGATTAAAATGCTAATTTTGAATTTAAATAAGAGATTTCCTAATTTGAAGATCTTAATAATATTCACAAAGAAGAATTTTTTAGAGTCAACATCTTTGAGCAAAATTCTAAATATGTTGGAACAAATTATTCTAACAATATAAAAACTCATCCTTCTTTACAATTTTTAATTAAAATATAACTTAGATTCTAAAATTCAAATCGAACGCTGGTTTAAAGAATCCCCTCTGATATAAAGAAACAGACTAATTGTAAATGAGTTGACTATAAAAATTGTATTATATTATTTATTTTGTTATTTATTTGTTTAATGATTCCTTTTTTCCTTTCCTTCCCTTGTGGTTGTAGGGTTATATATATATATATATATATATATATATATATATATATTTTCATGTATAATATTTTATTTTTTT
>JAAAKE020161513.1:0-12009 GCA_010014785.2 Anisolabis maritima
AGTTGTAGAGTGACCAACTTAAATTCCCAGAGAAATGGTTAATGATGACTAAAAGTGCGGAATCGTTTTGCATCATTCTTGCCTGTTTTATTCGTGTTTTTTTTTTTTTTTTGAAATTTTAAGCTGTTAAGTTTTAGTAATTTCTTTTTATCGATATTATCTAGCATTCACTATTCTAATAAAATGCAAGATCTATACTAGAAACTCCAAGAGAAAATTTTTTCCTCATAGCTGCAAATTTCAACTCCAATTTTTTAATAAAACTTTTTTTTTTCATTTTAAATTATTTCTATTTCGTTTATAAAAATATATATATAAATATATAATTGGATGAAATTTTATGTCTTTTCGGCATCTGAGGCCATATAGACATAATATATATTTTACGATACAAAGATCCAGATATTTATTTACATCAATTGGTATTGGATGAGGTTCATTTTTTTTATCTCTCAATTTAAAACTCTGAAAAACTCCTAATAAAACATCGAATTTTTGCTATGACTGATCTCTCTAAACCGGTAGTAGTAACAATATTTCAAATATGACACATAATACATCCTCTTTTCAGAGATAGGGTTTATCCCTTTGAAAAGGCATTTTTTTTAAGGCAAAGCCAAAGAAAGAGTTTTTGCATGCGTTTCCCTTCTCGAGCTTTTGTGCGCCTGTTTAGGCTGCTTAGGGAGCTTAGCATTTGAGAATAGAGAGGAGGTAAAGAGAGGAGCTTGCTGCTTGCTTTAATATTATCTATCCAATTATTCTGACCCATTCTTACTTTCTCTTATCTATTTATGAAATAGTACCTGAAGTCCGAGCGTCGCTTGGATAGGGTCATTAGTAAAAATAGGCTCCAACAAACAGAAACACCCTAAAATATTTTTCCAAAGATAAGACCTAACGTAATCGATCCTTTGCACCCGAATAAGTAAATACACCAAATTACATCTGAATCGGTACACCGGTTGAATGGATTTTCCCAAAGACGAGATCAATTCCTCGCACTCACACCAAATTTTCTGTAGTAAAAAGAAAAAAATATATGTATCCATACATTTCCATATCATGTATGTATAACTACACATGATAACTTTGGGGCCTATTACAAACCGCCAATAAGTGACTGAAGGTGGACTAACAAATTTTGTCCGAAACGTCTCCTTTTGGCTTTTGGCAGTCAAGGCTTTTTACGTTTTTCTACTTCTTTATCCTTCACCAATTTTCATATATTTCTAATAAACAGAAATTTTACGAATTTCTGCATCTCCATCGATACAGCGCGGAAGTTGTTTAAATTGAAGGAAAAAATTGTGCATAAACTATAAATTTAAAAAATTATTATTGAAATTACCTGTAATTACTTACTGATGAGATTCTTAAGGCTGATGCTGCTAGACTAAATATTTGATGTCTGATACAATTTTTGATGACAATGGAAAAGTACCTTCAACATCTACGAGTATAAAAACTCCCACCGCCGCGAAATCTTGAATCGTCCACTAGTTTGCTCTAGGTTGACTACCCCTATAGGTAATTTCATGTAGTGGAAGGAAGAATTACAAAATTTTATCCCCCCCTTCCTCCTCGTTTCCTTCGATTTATTGATAAATAGAGATTTTTTTACCAAAGATAGGTGTATAAATTTTTTTTTTAATATTCCTTTTGCTCCTTTTCTTAGAGCAGAGTCAATTGTTTGCTTCCCTACTTGTGCGATAAAATGTATTTACATTAGAAATGTGTGAAAGAAGAGGAAGTCAGTCAGTAGCATAGCTTCTAACGATATAAAACTTCCAATGTGTGAAACGTTTCAGCTCTAATTAAATAATGCCGAACAGAGAGTATACAAAAGAATCTACTTCTATCTAATTCCATCCTTCTTTTCAACCTATTCTATGCTAGAGAGGATGTCCTAGTTTGAGGAGGGACTCTCTCAGCACCGGCGTGTAGCCTACTCCTTGTGAAGAGTGCATTGAGAGGGAATCCTTCTTTACGTCCCTTCAATAGGACGGGGTGTCACAGCAACTCCCTCTCCTCGTAGAGTCTCCTGAGGAATCTATTGTGGTTGGAGTCAATGTTCCAATCCAAGACAAATTTAAGGATTTGTCTACACTAATTATTTTTATTTAATGAAAAAATCCCTCCTGCCCGGGATGGGAACACCGATCTCCTGTGCAGAACGGCGATACCCTACTGACTCTTCTACGGAGCCCTCAAAGAAATAATGATCTATTACTAGTCTATTGATAATTATATAATAATGTAAATTCAAGAGATAATTCTTGATTCCTCTCTATGAAACAATAATGTAATTCATAGTTGATTGCTCCCCTGATCCTTAGAGCAGAGGCAAATCTCTTCCTCCAAGGCCCAAGGGTCAGTGATTTTCTTTTTCTTCTGGGCGATAAAATTTTTATATATAAAAAAAAAAAAAAAATTGTTGATTGAAGCCCTGATGATGAACCAATATCATGTTCTCTGAAAGAGAAGTGATTCCCATCTTAGAGAAAAAAAACTGGCCCCACTTCTTGCAATTCTTGACTACCCCAGCGGTACCGCCCCTATTATAAATTTATTTTTATTAAAAAATTATCACCTAGAATAAACTCAATTTTATCTATTGAAAATTATTATTGGCTTATTTTAGGCAACGAGAGCTTTTTTTAAACCTTTAATTTTGTTCTCTCTTAAATATAAAACAAAGTAACTGCAGGCCACATCAGATTTTTCTGATAATAAAGAATGAAAACGAAAATTATTTTCGGACCCTCCGTTTCATTGACTGACCACTCACTCAACTCTTTGAAAATTCAATATTAATAATTATAGTAAAAAAAAAGAATGAAAAAACTTTTAATTTCCTGATACTTTTATCCAAAACATTCCCTTGATTCCCGACCGAAGAAGAATTTGAAATCATTTCCCCCACCCGTTTTTTTTTCATACATATTTTTAAATTGCCTCTGGACCATCTCCATTTGCAGATGGCCGGCCATTTATAACCCCCCACCCACTCCCTATGCAGCTATAACAACAACAACAACAACAACCTCACTGAATTAGCAGCAGCAGTGGCTTATCAAGATCCCCAACAACTTCTTCTTTTGTTCTCATTTAATTAAAATTCCCAATAAAAGGGAGCTTTAAACCTATATACATATACATATAAAAAAATCAATCAATTTAAACTCCCATACGCATTTTTTTATAATACACAATTTGTTAATTACTATTGTTTTTTTTTTTTTTTTTAATTTTTATTCATGTATAAATAAATTCCCTCTCTCTCTCTCTCTCTGTCGAGGTTTCTTCTGGCTCCTGAGAGATAAGAGAATGAAAAGAGAGAGAGAAAGGGTCGAGCCTTTTTAAAAAATTAATTGAATTGAATAACTCATTAAAAAAAAAAAAGAGGTGTTGAGAGTTTTGTTTCTATTATCAATTTAAATAGGATTTTTACAGATATATTTTTATTAAAATATAAGACATGTTTAAAGCTCTCTGAAGCTATTTATCTATAAATATATCGTTCTTATTTTAATATTTAAAAAAATTTTTTTGTTTTTTCAAAAATCTTAAAAAAATTTATAAACATAAAAAAATTGTTCTCATTTTGAACCACTTTTATTTGGAAAAGAAATTTGGACACCAGCTAGTTTGAAAGAGCAAGAAAATAATTATTCTAAATTTCGAATGTACATCGAACTCATCATCAGGTTGAAGTAGGGTGCATAAATTTGTTCCTTTTCCTTGGAAGATAGGCATTTTAAATGATTTTTTTGATTAATTACTCTAAAATGGAGACGCTTGCTAAGTTGTAAATTTTTAGGGAGATTTAACAACCGTTTAAATAAGCAATTAATCAAAAAAATGATTTAATAATTTGGGTTGCCTACCCTCCAAGCAAAAATGAACGAATTTATGCACCTCCTGTAAAATATCAGATAACAATTAATTTTTCATATAAATATATTATTCATAGTTTAGTATGATGAATAATATATTTGTAAGCCTATATCGGATCTTATAGAAAGTAATAATTGCAAACTATGAGTTCATTATAACCAAAGACCGGATTTATATCCGATAAAGAAATTTAAAACATGATATTAATAAGTGATAAAATACAAAAAGCAAAAATGCAGAAAACACTGAATAACACACATTTATAAAAATTGCTTGAATAAAATAAGAAATTTGAAAGTAGGGAGCCCCTCAAAAATTTTTCTCTACTACCAATCTCATCACCAATGAGTAGGATCTAAGAATCTATTAAATTAAAATTTATCAAAAAAAAAAAAAAGTATATTTTGTAATCTTTTAAGGAACAACTTTTTCAAATAATTAAATAAATAAATTTTTGTCATTTATGCTATAACTGCATAAATGAATGCCCTGCTCTTGGTGCAGAGCTAGAGGTCTGGTCCCGTTCTGAGCGACAAAAATTTATTTAAATTATATTAGCTACCAATTAATTTAAATAAATAAGGAGGGAATGTAAATGGTCTCAGATACTAAAAAGACTAAAAAAATGAATTAAAAAGAAAAAAAAAATACTTACATTTATAAATGCACTCAAAAGAGAAAAGTTGATTTTTTAAATATTATTATATACGGCTAAAAATAAAAGCATTGGGGCTCTCATTGGAACCTAAAAATATCAATATTTTAAATAAGCCTTTAAATGAACGCCACACTCCTTTATTTTTATTAGCAATATTCCAATATTTTCAACAATTTTATGCAAAAAAAAATTGTTATTTTTTCTTTTTAAAGTAATTTAAATTAATTTTTTTTTTTTTCAAATTTATTTGTTGAAATATATATATATATATGCATATGTATCCGACTTTTAATTATAACTCTTTAAGTAAATTTTTGTGAGAATAGTTTTAGATTTAAATTTTTTTTACTTGAGTTTTTTAATCTCTTTTTCCTTTTTTTCGGAAGTCTTTTCAGATGTCTGATAAAGTGATTTAATGATTACATGTTGTCCTCAATACCTAAAAGGATGAATATACCTGGGATGTGACGTATGTGTGTGTTGGACAAACAAACCGAGCTGAACTAGCTTAGCCAGGAGGTAATTATCTGGATGGGATTCCTTCTCTCCTCTCTCTCTCTCTCTCTAAAGTCACGCCAACCTGGTTTTAAATCAAACAGGAAGGAACTTGGGAATGCAAGGCTAACAGGAAACACACCCATTGGACCCCGGAGAGAGAGAGATGGGGCCATATGCCCCCCTCCCAACAGGATATTTGAGCATAATGAGAAAAAATCATATCCTAAATACTATTTAGGTTACATCCCACCCCTCTCTCTCTCTTTTATTTATATATTTATATATATATAATAATTTATCACGATCTCATCACTTTTTATAATCACCCTATCCGTTTTTTTTTTATTAAAATTATATAATATTTTTATTTATTATAAATATATTACCTGACTCATCCTAGAATGGACAAATAGTCCTGAGATAATCAACAAAATGGTTATATAGATATGATTTTTTAAATTTTCAAAACCGATCCTAAATAAAAAAAAATTATTATTATTTTGACCATAAAATGGAAAAATTACATTTCATAATATATTTTTTTAAATTATAAAATTTAATTCTCCTCAGAATCTTTCCAACATTATTCGATAAATAAAAATTTTACTTGTTTTCTTTTATCTTGACATCTGAGGCCATTTATTAAAAATACATATTTAAAAATTTACAAATATATTCTAGTTACGATTCTTGTTTTCCAAGTATATTTATTTATACCACGGGAATCCAATTAGTTTAAATAAATATTCATCTGACTGCCTGGGATCCGAACCCACATCCCTTTAAGGTTATCAAATAGTGTCACTACCTTTAACCTCTCGGTCAAAGGGCGGGAGCTTGTTGTGTATTTAATGTACAAAGAATGCTTGTGTATAAGCCAGTCAATACCTATCAGCATGTAAACAATGCTGCTGCTTATTCGATTGACATGTAACAATTTTGTCACTTGTAAACAATGCTGCAATTTGTTTTTGTTTTCTTATTTTTTCTTATTAAAAATACATATTTAAAGTGGTCCATATTCCAAAGTAGAGAAATGAAGCAAAGAAAGAATAATTAGTATAGCTCCTCTCAAAAAAAGCTATAAAATAAAACTTGTGATTAGTCTAAAGAGGCATGGTGAGAGCATCTTTTAGCCCTTCCAGTTTTAATGAAAGGAGATTTCTGGAATTCTAAAAACTGCTAAACTATAGTTTTTTTCTTAACCTAATTTTAATCATTTTTTTTTATTATCTAGCGAAAAACAACAATTTGTTTGGTTACAAAGTAAAAGTCGATTTTTTTTTCTACACTCCACCAAAATTTACCCTTAAAAAACAAATACAAACATGTAAAAAATATTCAATTATTTTTTTATTATAATCGAGTCATTTTCGTAAGTCTTGCAATCATATCCCCATTCTCTGTGACGTCAGGTCACGACAGGCCAATTAAAAGTACTTTTCTCAGTTCGCCCTTAAGAGAAGAGGACGTCTAACGGCCACCGGTCACCATCGATAATAGATTTTCTACGAATAAAATTTTCAACTTCAATTAAAAACGAAGGACTTGAAAGTGAAAAAATCTTGTTCACCCACACATACACACAGAGACAGACTATTTTGCGAGACCCATTTTTTAGACTCAAAACTTGTTTTTCCGTTGAAATCTCGACATCGTTTTTTTTTTTGGGGGGGGGATCGCAATATTTTCTCACTATATATATAAATAAGAGAAAGTAAAAAATGGAAAAGGCCACCACGCCCATGGCTCTCCATCCCAGCCACACTAAACATCTTTCTCGTATTCTGGAATTTAAAATAGATTAAGTTTTTTGTTTTATTCCTGATTTTTTAACTTTAAACAGCAGTAACATCACACTTGCTTTTAATTTTGATATTAAACTCAAACAGACCTCATCTATATAGATAAACCTTTTATACTAATATTATAGATATTTTTTTAATACCCGGACACAAAGAATATAATAAAATAGAGAGAACAAATGGCCGTTGCTTTGGTTATCTTTACCTTTGTCTCTCTTTCTCTTTTCTCGCTAATCAGCCATCAATTGTCCTCTTTCGCTATTTATTCGGCCGATCATTCATCCCCCTTTAGAGAGATGCGCTTTTATTCGATGCAAAATGCATCGCTTATCATCACCAGGCACATTTGCAAATGCTATAATTGCCGAAACATGCAAACAATAAACATAGAGAGAGCCTTTTTTTTTATATAATAATATTAAATGAATATAAGCTTCTCGTTTCATTAAATTCAGTATTAAAACCATTTTTATTATTATTATTATCGGTTAAAGTGGTTTCAGTTTAAATTTGTGAAAATGATGAAGTAAAGAACACATTCTACAAAAGAAAATATTAATTAAAATGTGAAAATATCATATTTATGGAGCTTTATGAGAACTAAATAGAAAAAATCGACCTCCCAGTTCACATTGACCTTTTTAGGGTTAACTGCCTACTCCAAAGTTGTTTCCTTGAAAAAATTCTCTATGCTTTGAAAAAAATCCATTATTTCATTATTATTAATAGTGCTAATTTTCTCTTCCATTTAAATTTTCAAAAATAAGTTACAGATTGAAATTATAAATTTTTAATTATAATAATAATAATAATAATTATCCATATTGTCTTTTTCGACATCATAAGCCATTTATTACTACGACCTTATTTATTTATATTAATTGATAACCAAAATAATATAAATAAATTAGAAGTAATATGAAAAAGTCTAAAAAAAGAATATTAAGTCTTTTTCGGCATCGGAGGCCATTTAGACCCCGTCCTTATTTATTAATATAAATTGGTTTCCAATATAATATAAACAATCGCTCAGGACAGGAAGCGAACCAAATATTATTATTTATGTCAATATTTTTTAGAGACCGCGCTTTCCCCCCCCCGAGAGGTTAAAGTTACTGACATTGTCATTATTGATAACCTTATAAGCCAAGGGGTGTGGGTTCGGATCCCAGGCAGTCCGATGCAAATTTATTTAAATCAAATAAATACCAACCAATTGGTATAAATAAATATGCCTTGATTACAAGTATCGTAATAAACATATCGTGAATGGATTCAAGTCTATATGTCAAAAAGACTTAAAAAAAAAAGGACCGAGCGATATCTCGGTGTCCCAGGTACTTTATTTATATCATTTGGTATCCAATTAATTTAAATAAATGACTATATATTAATTATATATATATAGAAATGTATCGATGGCTTTCCGTGGACGTTCAAAACTCTTATTTCTAGGAAGCCACCTATCCGGGATTCACCAATGCTTAGCCTTGCTTATTGCCATTATTGGATCTTGGTGGCAGTTGCTGTTCTTTCCCGCCAGGCTCGGCGGCGAATTAAAAAAATAGTTTGTGGAACACATTCACTTTGCCTTTAGGAAGACTAAGCAAATTTTAAATCAGAAAACCATTTTATCACATAAGTCCCATGTACTTCTTAATTCTTAATAATTTTATGGCGGGGCCCTATGTGAATTTTTTTGTACGTGTCCATTAAAATTTGAATTAATTTTTCCTTTCCCTCTTTTCTTTCTCCCTTGAAATCAAACTATAATAAATTCACCTAAAATAAATTAATTTTGAATACAAATTTTATTTAATAGTTTCAGATTGTATATTTAGATAGAGATACTTTCTTCCTAAACCGATGGCTGAAAAGAACTTCTATAAATTCTACTAACCTAGATAGTGCATCTTGTAAAAAAAAAGTAATAATTCTTCATTAACTAACTTTTACATTAGACCTGTATAAATACTGAGGTTGTGATTTTTTGCCGGTGTGGTTGAGCGTCAGGTGGCTGGTGCAAAGAGAGCACACCAATGCCCCGGGTAAGCTGGAGATCCCGGGTTCGACTCCCGGATCCCAGAGTCGCTTGATCCACTGGAAAAAATATATTCACAAAAAATTATTTTACTAAAATATTTTGCCATTCTAAGTGATATAGAGACGCTCCGGGGATATAAATACGTAAATTAATTGTGTTACACTTAAACTTGAAAGGCATGACTGTGTGTGCGAAGGCTGTAGGAGATTTCAATAATATTTATTCGAATTTTTTTTATTATGGTTTATTTTGTATATAAAACAAGTATCGTGTTATAATTTCAGTTATTGATCTACCCGGTAGAGGGCAGTAAAGGGCTGGGATTGCTATGGTGGCGCCTTTTTGGAAGATGAAAATGTTGTTGTTTTTATTATATTTTTTATTTATTTAAGCTAATCATTTAGCAGATATTTTTAATTAGGACATAAAATGTTTAGAAAAATTTTTTATTCCATCACATGAAAAAATCTATACCATAATTAATTTTCATCTTCAAGCATTTGCCCAGAAGGGTGAGGAGGAAGAATCTAAACTAATATCTTCGTAAAAGGCCCAAGTCAATTTTTTCTAAGAAATCATCGGTAATGCTTTTGTTAAGCACAATAAAATATTATTAATAAATTAAAAAATAATAATAATAAATTAAATCCGTCTACTTAAGGTGAGACAGTTTCATTTCCACAAATGAGTCCCTCGCCTTAACTTATAAATTTCATTATTTATATATGATTTATAATCAAAATATAAGGATTTTGGCGCCTTCTTTTCCCATTATTCTTCCATAAGTTTCTCAAATTGCCGCCTACATGGAGAGCGTCACTATACTCTGTCTAATGCTGCTCCCTAGCAGCTAATTCCAAAAACTCTCAAAACATTGATTAAAACATTCACATTCATTCATATTATTTAATTTAGTCATAGTTTTTAGATATTTTTCATAAAAAATCTTCTAATTAACTAAATACATTACATAAGTGGAAAATAAATAAATTAAATAACCATTCAAGTTTATCATGAAGAATGATTTTATCAAAAACATAACCAATTCAACAATCATTCTAGGTGAGACCATTTTTTGATTATTTTAATATTTAATAATTCATATTTTATCTTTCCACCTTAAATTTTTATTTTTTGATTTGAAGTCTCGAGCATTGTTCCGATGTGCTCTTGTATGAAAATAATCAGAGACCTCCATCCAAATGATCAAAGTTTTATTTTATAATTTTTTGTTTGTGATTTTATCAATAGGTTTATTCTCACTCTCTTCGATATTGATTAGTTTTTGATTTCAGGTTTACTCATTGAATATTTTAGCCTATCCTCTGTTTATATTAAATAGTTTTGAAGAAAATAGATAGCATACAATTGAGGAAGGAGCAGGAAGCCGAAACAAAACATCTCAAACTTGAGTGTTTTAATTTCTTAGAATCTTCTCACCTGACTATCTGCTCCTTCCTCTATTATTAAATACAACAACTAGTTCAATTAGATAGCATATATTATATCAATAGTTTAGAAACTTAGTCTTCTAAAATAAACATTCCAATGAATATTTGCCATTTTGAGGTCATTAGCAGAATATGCAAGCAATTAGTCAAAAACCGGTTCACTTCTTTCTAACAAAGAGTGACCAAAAAAATGAGGTTTCTGAATTTTGGAATTATATTAAATAGGAAAAAAAAGTTGTTGATCAAACATCTCTATATATAAATCTCTTCACCATTTCACCCTCCCTTCCACCAGTATTAAATATTATATATCATTTTCATTTTTATCACTTTCAAATGAAAAAAAAAAACACCGTAGATATTTAAAAATATTTATTCTGCTTGAAATAAATAATATACATGATAATAATATAATAATATTTAGGAATATTTGTTGGAAATAAATAACAAGAAAAAATAGAAATAACAATAACAAAGTTTAATAAATAAATAATAATAATAATAACCAAAAAATAATTGTCAGCCTCTCTATCTCTTCGTCTTTTCTTTCTTTTATTTTCTTTCATTCATCTGATTAATAGTAAATATTTAAAATTTACAATTTGGCGGCAACATTAGACTGAAAACTTATTTCTTCTTATTTCTTTTGACAATCACGTAAATTTTTGGGTCTTAAAATTTTATGATTATATAAGTTTATAGCCTATCCCAAATAATCTGTGACAAAATATTTTAGAAGAATAATCAAAATAGAAATAAATTATTAATAAAAGTATTAATATGGAACTTTCTCTAGTCTCTCTTTCAGCTAATTGTTCTAATTTGTCTTGTTAAAAAATGGAGGAACAAAACGAGCATTTCATTCTAATTCTGATTCTATTGAATGTTAGTTACTTCCATACTATTTTTAATAGTATTTTGAAATGTTTTTCCACCCATGCAACTATCAACTATTTTCTTCTTTTCGATTAAGCGAGAGATCAGCTATTAATGGTCATATTAACCCTTTGAACTCGTATGTCGCCATATAGGCGACATTATATATTTTACCGTTGCACTCGTATGTCGCCATATAGGCGACATTATATATTTTACCGTTGCACTCGTATGTCGCCGTATAGGCGACATTATATATTTTACCGTTGCACTCGTCTGTCGCCATATAAGCGACATCTTACATTATTTGTGGTCAAATTATAGCCAGATAATATTATATAATATTCATTTAAATTTATTTACAATTAATTAAAATCATGTTTTCAAGAAATATGATATCCTTAAATAAAATGTTTTGTATTATCTAATCATATTTATTATCGTAATACGAGTATTTAAAAATAAATAATCAATTTAATAAATAATTAATAATAATAATAATATATATATCTCATTTACAAATTTTCAATATTTCATTACTTTTGTACAGAACGCCACGCCGTAAATACTCTAGTGTATGTCTAATTTATATGTGTTATAATTTGAAATTTTTTACAATATAGAAAATGCCCAAACGACATTTACAAAAAGAAATTATAAATGAATTGGAAAGTAGTGATGATGAATTTTATTTGGACTCGTATGACCATGAAGAAATAAATTCCTGTGTTAATAGCGACAGAGACAGTTTTGAAGAAGAAGAAGAGGAAATTGATATTA
>JAAAKE020161524.1:0-12008 GCA_010014785.2 Anisolabis maritima
AAATTTTTAAAAAACCTAAGAATTAATTATTTAAATAAAGAAAATAAAATAAAATAAAATAAATAAAAACATAAATAAATAAAATATATTTAAGTAAAATATTTTATTAATGGAGGCATAAAATTTCATTAACGGTAATTTATAAGTCGTCAGTATTTAAAAGAATATCAATTAATTAAAATGAAAAGTGAATTTCTTAAAGATAAATACGACAATCATTTATAACGTTATGATATATGTATGTGACCATAAACAATCCAGGATTGTATAATTAATACAATCAATTAATCATTATTATAAAATGGGGGCGCGATAACGAGGGAGACAGGTGTCCTTACCCTGCTTCTGTTAGCATTGGCGATGGTGAGGCCCGTTTAATTGAAACTCCATAGCGGCCGCCCGTGTCAAGAGGGCCCCAAAATGGGGAGGATAAATACCACACTCACACAAAGATATATATATATATATATATATATATACATATATAGTCAGTGTTTGAACAGAATCGCTCACCCCGGGGGGTAGCTCTTTCTGCCTTGGGCCCCCGCTAACGCATCGCATAATGGAAAGCAAACAATTAGACGAAGAAACGGACAGGGGCCGAATCCCTCGGGAGGGATGGGAAAGGCGAGGCCACCACGAAATACCCCCTCTCGAACCCTCCAAGGGCGTTTTGCACACTAGCCGCGTCATAGGCTTATTAGCTTGTTTGTACAGGAGCAAAAATCCCCGGGTTGCGATTCCCCTTCTACGATTCATCCTCTAGTTTCTATTATTGACATTGTTAAGATCCCTCATCCCTGGTCTACATATTTCCTGACTAAAATATTTTCAACTTATATGTATATAAAAGTTTCCCATTTGTCCAAGGATCCCGATTTCACAAATAATGTCCCGGTGTCTCCAAAACATTTGATGTTCGTTTTTTTAGAGATTTATTTAAATTACATATATTTTATTTATTTAAATGCCAGTTTCTCAATTTTTTTATAGGCCTTACTATTATTTATTGATTAAAAGACTTTTGATAAATGACAAAACTAGTGGAAAAAAAACTTCAAACATCCACCAGGAATAAAATAAAAAAGCACTTGTGATTAGTTCGAAATCCCCACACATTGGGATCCCTAAGGATACAGTTTTTTTATTCAAGACATCTTAAAAAAATGACAAACAAAAATTATTTTTCCTACACTAAAAGAAACATCGGGGGGGGGATATCTTATTATTATTTATTTGTTTTATAAAACTCAGAGATTTAAAAATAAAGAGAGACATTTTTTACCTAATTCCGTTCTGCTATTAAAAACAACCGTTCATTGAAAGTTGTCTGACTTCATGAAATTGAATGGGATAGCAAATTATTAAGCATTTTCAATAGATAAAAGAGTGTTTTTATTAACTTATTTTTTATTATTTACTAATATGCACATTTTTTTAAATTGAAAATAATGGCGATGTCCATTTGAAGAAAAATTATAGGAAAGAGAATAATATTGAAAACAAGAATTGTTAAAGACTTAGAATTTTTTTTAATGACAGACGAATTATGAGTAAATATTTCATAATATATGATATTGTATATAAATCTCTCTAGCTTGAAAGAAAAAATTGCAAATGTCTATTGAACCCATTAAATAATTGGATAATAAAGAAATTAAAAGGCATTTAGATAAAAATAAATTTATTTTTCAACATAATCCCAAATGGCGTATAATCCATTCTTATATATAGGCTTTTGAATATTTGAAAAAAATTCTTTCTGAAGCTACAAATGCCCCGCGAAGTCCAAGAGAGACTCGAACAAAAAGAAACATTTATCACCTAAATTAAATTTTTTTCTTACATGTAAATTTAAAGTGAGTTTCAAACACTGTCTCAACTGGAGAGGAGAAGGCACATGCCTCGAGCCTAAAAATGCCTTCTCTAAAATTTCTAACAAATCACCTTTCACAAGAAAATCAAAAAAATATGTTTCATATTTTAATAATATTTATCAGAATAAATTTTAATAATGATTCAAGCACAAAATATGAATTTTTAGATGTAGACGTGTTTGCATAAATACTGACGAATGGTAATCGTATAAAATATTCGTTTTTAATAAAGCGTTATTAAAATTCTTCGTTAGTACATCTCGGAGCGAGGGTCAATTGTGATAGTCATAAATCATCATCATCAGGACTTGGCCGTTGGAGCGTAAAATCGAGAGCCTCATCTCCAGTTAAAAATCGGACATCAGAATCTTCAGCCAAATTTGTGAGTTTTCGTTTGATGTAGATTCTTCTTCGCCGGAAGACATACCAAATACCTCCAACGATAAGAAGAATAAAAATACTACAGCAAAGAACCGAAAAAATTATAGTATTTGTCCAACTTGAAGATTCTGCCAAAATATAGAAATAAAAATTAATATAGTTATTGATAATTTAAGAATACAAAGTGACTCGCTCTATGGTCTGGTCTAAAATTTGTCGTTTTATTTGGAAAAGTTAGTAGGTGGAGCTCTGAATTTATTAAAACCTATTTGACTTTCATCCCCTTATTGTGCGGCGCGGCGTTCTGGTGCCTCGTGGGTGGCGACTTAAATAAGCAACCCTACAGCTTCCTAAATATCTATTTTGATTCCAAAAAAATATACTTATTTAGTACACTTCACATAATATATTTGTGAATTTGAAACGTGTTTAATTTCTAACTTAACGATTTATGTTAAATAAGCATAGCAAGAGTTAGAAAAACCCATGACTGACAATAATTCTACAACCCTAAAGCCGTCTACACACTAAAAGTTTGGGAACCACTGATTTAATCGATTTATAAGATTGATTGGTGGGATCAAGCCATGGACCTCAGGAACTCAATCCTATCAATGGCCTAACGTGGTTCACCAAAGCCTCGACAATTGAGGTATTTAAAAGTCTATATTTTGGAATCACATTAAGCTGGAATGTGGAATTTTTTTTATCTCTCACCACATCCAAATGGCGCAAAAGTGGCTATGGGAGGGAAACCTGTCTCTTAATTATAATAACTCCATCTAACATTTGCTAGAAGTGGCCATGTTCAACCAACCTGATCTTGAGCAGAAACCACGTGGATCTGTTGTGTGATTTCCTCTGCAAATCCTTAAACTAAAGTGGTTTGTACATACTCCTGGCAAGTCCTCCATATTTTGTCTTTGGAGCCATCTTAAAAAGCGTGTCTACAAAGATAAATTGTGTTTAGAGGAATTACGGGAGAACATAAGATTGAAATCCAGAACATTTCTTCTCAAGTTCTGCTAAGAATATGAAGTCATTTTCTAGCAAATATTGAGATTTCATTCTATTTCTCAATTAGACAGATACAATTGTTTCCACCTTTCAAACTGACATTTTTTCAGACTACCATAGAGTAAAAATTACAAAATTCAATATTGAATTACCATTTGTTTTCTCTTTCAATAGGACTGGAGTAAGAGTAAGAGAATTTATAATCGTTTTCGGAGTAGTCGATGGAATTGTTTTTGTTGTTAATAATGTATTTGTAATTTTTTCCGTTGTTGTTTTTGTAGAAGTCCTTTCCGTTGAAGCTGTAGTCGTTATCATGATTGATTTTGTAGTAGTAATAGGAATAAATTTCTTGGTAGTGCTTTTTTTAGTAATAGTTGTTAAAGGAGTAGTTGTAGTAGTTGTACTACGAGTTGTTGTACTAGTTGTGGTTAAAATAGTTGGTTTTGTTGAAGTCGAAGAAATCCTTGTGGTTGATGGTAAAGGAGTTGTAGGATTTTTTATCGTTGTTTCTAGTTTTGTTGTATTAGCCGTAATTTTTTCAAGCGAAAGTGTAGTTGATTTAATGATTTGAGGTTTATAAGTTTCTCTTGCTAAAAAAATTCAAACAGACAAGAATTAAGATTTATAAATTTTTGATGTTCAAATTTTAAAATATTTAGAAGCAAATTTTAAATTATTCAAACAAAAATAATATATGTGAATATTTTTAACAATTTGGAATTTATCTATTAAATTTTAACTGCATATTTATGGTAAAATTACATTTTTACAAAAAAACTTCTCAACGGCGATCAATTACTCATTTTTGGTTAAAAAATCCCATTTTATCAAAAAGCTGGTCCCATTTGAGGATTTGACTACTTCCCTCTCCCAATGAAGAGGCAAGGGGATTCCATTTCATAATCTTGATACTTATATTAAAAGAAAAAATAATTTCATGGTAGTGATGGACCCAAATATCTTCTAATATAATACATGTTTAAAGTATTTATTAAACTAGGCGTACTGAGACATTTCGGATCACATCTCAAATTCGTCCCAGTTGGCGTTACTTCATAGGAATTAATGCCAGGCGGATTTTTCAATGAGATGTGATATGGCCCAATCCGCCTCAGTGTATGTCTATCTTTACAATTACTTAAAATATTCTTGTATTTCAAAAAAGAGGTAATCAAGTTACAAAATTTTTCCCCTTCCCAAACGTCCTATATATAAGAGATTCTGTTTACCCTTTAATATATTCAATCCACTAGTATAATTATGATAAGTTTCAATCATTCTGAGGTTTGAAGATAAAAATAAAAAAAAAGGACTTATTTTTATGTAGACTCCCAAATGAACGGATTAATGTAAAAAGTGGTCAAAAGTTGCTCACTTAGGCTCTTGATTGTGGAAAAAAAATAATTCTCTATGTTTAAAACTAATCGATTGTGCGCAATAATCAATAACATCGGAACAATCGTTGTCATTGGAATTCGATTTTGCTCTTTTTAGCATATTTTTCAATTATAATTGATTTGTCATTTATTTATTATAATTATTATTAATAAGGAATCATTCAGTCCCTATCTATCTTTAGAAGTTCCCCGGTACACTTTTTGCGTATCCCTTTACTTGCCCCTCTAGAATGAAATATTTTAGAGCAGGTTTTCCAAATTTTTTTTATTTTTTGAACACCAAAAAATTTTATTAATGAATCGCATCCTATACAAAAATATTTAATTTAAATATTTTTCTTTTTAACTTTACGGTAAAAATCCCTGATTATCTTAATCAACATTAATTAAAATCATTTTCCTCGCATTCCCAAGAATATTTTTTGCATCCTCTGGTGGAAACTTCTGTTTTAGAGTGAATATTTTGGAAAAAATAAATTTAATTAATTTTTTTTTAAAAAATTAAATTTACCAATACAGTAATGTTCAAAATCTTGACAACATGATGAAGTTTCTCTGCATCCTGGATGACAATCACATTTCACATATATAGGGTAATCAGGTTTCAATGTTTCAGTGGGAAGCGTTGTATCAAAATCATTAATAGCTGTTAAAGCATCTGCACTTGCACATCGATATCGACAGCTTTGATCATTTACTGAAAAAAATACAAATTATATTTTTGGGGGGATATATATTTAAAATTAATTCATTTTTGCCGACCAACTCAAAGTGGAGGAAGATATTAAACGTTTTGAGGCTGATCTTTAGAAAACCTAGTAAAATTTTTCAGGGTAAATTTTTTATATGAAAGTCAAAGAAAATAATGTAAACTTGAGTATTCAGGGGGGAGGTGGGGAGCTGCCCTTGGTAAGGAATTGTGTCTAGCAACAAGATTTCTTTTACTTCATTTGACCAATTAACTTCAAAGTAGAAACTCTATTTTCCGGAGCAGGGCTCATCCGGATAATCAAATATAAATTTAAAATTGGAAAGTCCAGGAGAATTGGAAAAGATTTTAAAAAATAATACAACTTTATTGTATTAAAATTAACAGTATATAAAATATATACATATATCCATTTGTAAAAAAAATAAAAGATTAAAGCATAAAAACCAGCAGTGGTTTACTCGCTTTTGTTTGCTTGATAGTCTACATTCTTTTCGTTAGGCCTAAGAAAGTTAGGCTCCTTGCTCCTGGATAGTTGAGGATGGGATAATCAAGTTTCTACTGTATATATTTTTATTTTATTTATTTATTATTTAAATCACATTAACTTTTGGTCCATATAAGCAAACCAAAAATGTAAACTTAGGATTTGAATTTTTAGTTTTTTAAAATAATTTATTAATCATTTTTTTTTTTTTAATTTTTATCAAAGAAATTCTTTACAAATTCTTTTTGCAAAAAAAATTATTTATAGTCACATTTATTATTTATTCTAAGAATATTAAAAAATGATTGTAATTATTTATTATTATGTGTAAAGATTCGATATTTGATATCGATTAAATATATAAGCATCTGCACTAGCACAAGAGGATGATATATAATATATATATATAATTAATTTAAAAGCTCTATAAATAAAAAAATTTAAATTGATATACCTGCAGTTTGATTAGATTGTATTGAAGGCTTTAAAGTGGTCGTGGTCAAATCTAATTGACAGTTATCATAATCAATCATTTGAAAATTATCTAAAGAAACGTTTCCTTCTCCTGAAGCCTCTATCACAAGCTAAAAAAAAATAACCTTGAAAATTAATCTATTTCAAAAATAAACTTATTTTTATAGTTTGAACTAATTAAACCAATAAATTATAATGGAGAGGGCAGGTGTAGCCAATAAACCCGAATATTTAGCAAGTTTATTGTAAATTTACTGAATATTTCAAATGATAAATGAAATGATTTAAATTAATATGATGCCTCAATGCTTTATATGAATATTACTGCCGAACAGAGTGTGTTAGGACTCTGTAAATGAATTCTAACCAATAAAAGAAAGCCAATGACAGAGATAGCAATTAAGGATTACTATCATTTTCTTACAGTCATATTCAATAATTTCAACTGACAGAGGTGGCAGACATTTATTCATATACAAATTTCTCGTCCAAATTGAAAAGAATGTTTTTGCGAATGACACCTAAAAAGTCTGAGATAGCCTATCTCTGTCAACAAGATAACTTTCATGGAAACTTCCCTTAGAGTAAGTATAGATGAAGTTGTCCAGTTTATTTACCCTGTTTTCCAAGCTCACAAAATAATGATTAAAAAAAATATAACATAATATATAGCTATTAAATCTCACCTGATAAGTATCATTTATAGGAGGTAAAATGAATGATGAATTTTGCCAAGTAATATCAGATGATGATATAGTCATATTGGTTGATTTCTTCGTAGATAAATAAATTCGTAGTTGAGTTTTTGGATCCAGCTTCCGGGAGAAGAAGAAACATTTATTTTCCGTTAAAGGAACCATTAAAGGTGAAATAATCCGGGCATTATTACTTCCCAATACCGACAGATAAGAACCTCCTAAAATTTTTTCTTTATTAAATACTAAAATAAAAGTTACGTTTAAAGAGCGATTTCCGACCTTTTGAAACAATCAGACTCATGCGCAGGGCGTTTCATTAAAAAATATAACATGTATACAATGGAATACCTATTCAAATAGGGCAGAGTACCATTATTATTATGTTTTCCTTTGAACCTCTGTAGTTCTTCCAGAGCTCCGACACATCTAGGCTCTCCTATGGACGTTTATTTCCAGCACTATTATTATTATTATTATTATTATTATTATTATTATTATTATTACTATTGGTAAGAGTAATTTTTTTAAATATTAAAGTCCCGATATATAAACAACCCCTTCGCTATTACCTTCTGGGACACCATGTGTGCGCCAAGCGATTTTAATGAAATAAATTTTGGAAAATCGAGGGATATGGCCTATTTATATAAACAGAAATTCAGAAATTTCGAGCATCTGGTGGACTTAAAAAATACCACTCACCGGTATAAAACGGATTGGAATCATATTATATATTGAGAATACTGTCTTTTTTGAACTCCTTCCTTAACATTTAAAACTAGCGCCCGTGCCCTGAAACAGCCTTAGTCTTGTTTTTTCGTTAGGAGGAAGAAAGTGAATCAAATAGATATGTAGAAAATCTGGTGTGGTCACACATCACAGAACTTTCTCTTACCTAAGTTAAGGAAAATTGTATTATTTGCTTTTACACCAGATTTTTTGCGCTGGCCCCCTTGGTAGTTGGTTCTTAATTTTATTTTGGCTTTGATTTTTAGAGATTTTTCGTTTGTGTGTATTAATCAATTATGAATATTATGAAAAAAATTAAATCTCGTTTTTTTCGTTCTCTCTTCGTTTTTTTGGTATCTGAGGCCATATAGACTTTTAAATGATACACGATATATTTATTAACGAATAAGATTATCCAGGCATATTTATTTACATCAATTAGTATCCAAGTTATTTAAATAAATTTTTATCGGACTGCCTAGAATTCGAACCCACACCCCTTGGCTTTAAAGGTTATCAATACTGACAATATATTTCTCTCCTGGGTCGGGGGAGGGGATTTATGGGATTCTTAAAATCCTAAATTGGAGGCCCTATTTTGAAGTGGAAAATGATTATTATATCTTAAAGATTATCCTATTTATTATATGTACAGTCAATTTAATTAAAATAGAAGAGTTTAAGAGAAAATCACAAAAACCTAAAAACGTAAAGTAAAGAGGCCCCCAAACAATTTTGAGAGATATATAGTTTAATACATTTCAAAGATCATATAATAAATAATTGATTTATGAATTTTAATCAAAATCGTTGATGGAATTTTGAGAAAATCGAAAAAAATTTAAAAAGTACATCAGTAAATTACTAATCCGCTTTGGCCGATTTTATTCAAAAGCTTCGAAGTACATGCGAAGAGGGTACCTAACATAAATATAAAATATCAGCTTCGGACGTTTTTACGTTTTGGAGAAATCTAGTTCACAGACAGATAGACCATTTTTTGGACTAAAACATGTATTATCGTTGAAATCTTGATATCGATTTTTTTGCCATCGCAATATTTTCTCACTATATATTACATTTATAGATAAGAGAAAGTAAAAATTACAGAGAGCCTTTACTCGAACGGCTTTTGTACTACACATGTGTAATTATCATTTCTAATTTAATAAAGTGGGCAGACAATTTTGGGCTAGATAAGGATTAATACATTACAAAGATCATCTAATAAGTAATTGAAATATGAATTTTAATCAAAATCGTTACAGCGAAATTGGTGAAAATCGAAAAAACTAAAAAAGTACATTAGTAAAGTACTAGTACCCGTTGACCGATTTTATTGAAAAGCTTCGAGGTGCAAGCGACTAGCATAAATATAAAATTTTGTACGTTTTTACTTTCTATTATCTATATATGTAATATAGAGTGAGAAAGTATTGCGATCGCAAAAAAAATCGATGTCGAGATTTCCCCTGAAATACCCGTTTTGTCCCCTGTCTAAAAAACTGGTGTGATTAAACACACATCACACAACTTTCTCATCCTAAGGTAAGGAAAGATTAGTGATGTGCTGTCTACACCAGATTTTTTGTGCCAGGCCCGCTAGGTAGCCGTTTAGTGCCAATTTAATACTGATTTCGTTATGGTAGTTTAAGAAATTTATTTATCTCAATAAAGCAAAAGATTACATCAGTAAACTGAGCCCCAAACAATTTTGAAGGGGGTAATAAATTTCAAAGATCATCTAATAAGTAATTGATATATGAATCAAAATCGAAAAAAAAACAGATCATTAAAGTACTGGTACTCTTTGGCCGATTTTACTGAAAAGCTTTGAGGTGCAAGCGACAAAGGAACCTAAATATAAAATATAAAATTTCAGCCTCGTACGTTTTTTTTGTTTTTGAGAAATCTTGTTCACAAACAGGCCATTTGGCAATCTCAATACTTTCTCACCATATATTTCACATATGTAAGAGAAATTAAAAATAAATAGGTAAAAGAGCTAATTACCTTCCGAAAATGGGATCAATTGCCAAGACTCAGTTACATCTTGAATCCAGCCACATAATGGATCATTTTCAGAATCAAAATTGCATTTTAGAGATCCAGGTTCTGAAATTTAAAACAATTTTATTATTATTATATAATTAGAAAAAGCCTAAAATTTGAAGAATCAATTAATAAGTTTACTATTAATTTTATTAAATAAATAAACCGATTTGGCAACCATAAAGCGATCGTCTTCTCAAAAAATAGTATCTGCATGTAGATATTTTGGCAACGTTCCAGCCGAAATGCTACTTCATTTGAAAAATCAAAATATCTCCTATAGTATATATTTATTATTACTTTAACAAAATAAAAGCCATCGCTTAAGCTGGAAAGCAAATGATTGACTTCGACGTGAAATAAGACCTCTACCTATGCTCCAAGAGAAAGGAGCATTAAAAATTATATTTATTCGAGACCACATCTAATTTTGTAAGGTTTAGGTTAAATAACTTGAAAGATATCAAATGAAAAATAATGGAAGATTTTGATGCCAGGTGTTTACTTTTTTTTGGATTTGGAAAATAATGAGGGTCTAAATTGAAAGATCTGATGAAGATATAAAATGAAAGAAAAATCACAAAGTTGTAGAAAATTATTTTAATTTTGTATATGAGTATTAAGTTCATGAGACATTTTTTGATTTGAACTTCAAGTGAAGTGCTACTTCAGCTTGCTTGACCTGACCTTTGCTTTTTGATTATGCTTATATAAAATTTTGTTTCAGTCCCTCCCGTCTGTCCGAATATAGAGAGCACTGTGATAATTTATTAGTCTTGAAGAATTAAGTCAATGCAATACTTATACAACGTGGCTCCGAGGCGTTCCATTTTCGACCATCGCATATTAATGTCGGACTTCCAACCATTATATAGCCTGTATAGCACATGAAACCAGCAACGGCTCCTCCTAAGCTTGGCCAGAGCAATCCCTTATCCGGATTTCTTAATTTACCACAACCGACTGATTCTATAAAATAAAAAAAAGATCAAGTTAAAATAATCATTATAGTATTTATTATTAAATAAATTTGGAAAAAAAATTAATATTTAATTTGATTAATATAAGCGACAAGTTTGAAAGATTTATACTATTTTTTATTTTGAAAATATGATAAAATACAAAAAATAAATTTCGAATTTTCTCATCTGAAAAAATTATCAATAAATAGAATTTTTAGGCCTCATTGACCAGGCCTGATTAGAAAGTGCATTAATTTATTTTCAAAATAAATAAATATTATACTCACTTACGCAAGCAGGGATTTCATTATTCCATTTATCCCCTAAACAAATAAGGAATTTTGATCCAAATAACTGATATCCTCGATAACAGACAATTTTTACCGTATTTGTCTTTTTAATTCGATAAAATCCATGAGGAATGGTCACTTGAGGACAAGTCGGTGATACCTTGGTATATCTTTTTGGATACTTGGTCACTTCTAAATTTTTAATAATAATAAAAATTAATTTCAATTCAATAAGCAAGCACTATTTTAAGTCATTACCATTAGAGACAATATCAATAAAAAACACAAGAAGAATAGTGAAGAGATTATTTTTCACATTCATTTTTCCTTCTCTAATGTTTCAACTTTTTAAGTGAGGTCTGGCCTGGCAGTCAGCAGATAGAAAAGGTTGCCCGGAGAGAGAGGGTTTGTGATATGGAGCTTCCGGTGATAGAGAAATCTGAAATGATCATTCAATACGATCGACTCTGAATAATAAGAGTTAAAAATATTTATTGAAATTTGAATTTGTCTATGATAAATTATTATGATTAATATAAAATAGGACGATATCAAATTTTAGTTTATCCAAGTAAGAATAATCATGGAATTAAGATGGTATTCGCAGGTAAAAGTATTTTTTCACTTTAAAATTGTTTTTATAGAAAAAACTTCTTGAAACATATTGTTGAACCCTGAATAATCTGAATTTGGCTGTGGGTTGCACTATAAAAATTAAAAATTTTTAAAAACAATCATCGGTCAAAAAATATTTATAATTTGAAAACGGACCGCATGAGAAAATAGACAGAAATAAAACGTATGAATTCTACTATCTTTCCAAAAATGCATAAATAAAATGTTACTCTTGTTTGAAACTAATCAACGTTGATGACATTACCAAATAAAAGAAACCTTCTTCTAGTTCAATAAACCACGCAGGTCAGACTTTTAAT
>JAAAKE020161535.1:0-12008 GCA_010014785.2 Anisolabis maritima
CCGTTTAAAAAAAAAAAAAAAATTTATATTTATGGTAACTTTTTTATTGCATTTTAAAAAAACCATTATTATTATACTTTTTTTTTTTTTTTTTTTTTTTTTTTTTTTTTTTTTACGATTTTATCATTATTATTTATTTTTTCATTTTTCATTATATTTCAAGTCATAACAATAAGGGTTTGGTTTAAGTTGGAATTCGATTTTAATAATTTTAGAGAAAAGGGAAACAAATAAAACGATATTTATGGAAATTGAACAAAAACATTGAAAAAATATGTGGTTTCTTTTTTAAGAGTATTTGTTTATTATAACCTAGAAGTAGACTATCTAAGAAATTTGGTTTTATATTCTTCTTTGGGAATTCTTTGACTTTGGGGTCGATCCTCTTGAATCCTTTTCTATATATCTTTGAACCCTCCTTTCTCTTCTGTCTTCCTTTCCGCCCCTCTTACTCCTTCTACTTTCTTTCCATTGCCATCGACTATAGAAATGAATATTCTCTATAGCATAAATTTTTATTATTTGACTTTGTCCGTGTCTGAGTTTTCGAAGTTGAAATCGACCCGAAACTCCGCCGGAACATATAATGCAATCTCACCTCCCCCAAAACCCACCTTCCCCTATATAACCCCTTTCCAAGATATTTTTTTAACCCTACTACGTTAACAGGCAAATTTATCGGCACTTTAGAATTAACTTGTAAGCGAAAATTGGTATAGGGAGATTTTCATATGTTGAAATATAAAGTTTAACCATTTAAGCAGACATTAATTAAATTAAATTATCAATATTTATTTAAAACAAAATATTTTTTTCATTAGAAATAAGTGAGGATGAATTTATAGAATATCAGAGCACACTATTTTTGGTTAACAGTACAAAAAGAGACAACTCAAACCCACACAAATAAATAAATAAGATAAAATATTTTCAATTATACTCTATTTAATTTAATACTACTAGGCTCTTAATGGAGGTGCAGACGACTATAATCAGTAGATATATAAAATAGTATATAAAATGTAAGAAATCTTTATTCTTAATTAAGAATTTGATGAAGTTCTAACTTTTAAACAGGTCACACTATTCCAAAGAGACTAGAATATAAAAATTCTGTTATGCAAGTATCACATCAGTTTATTCTTTTTTTATTTAGAATTATAAATATATGATTTGGAAACTAGGACACTTTTAAAGAACTAATCTATATACATTGCCTGTACTTATTCAGAGACGATTGAGACACACATCACAGGCTTATAAATTAACTTTAGCAACTTTTTAATAAAAAAAAAAAAACTTATCAAAACACAATATAAATATTTCTAAATATAATAATTTCACTCATATTTTTAAGCTTCCACTTAATAAATCTACCAGGAAGTAGGACTTTAAGTCAATTATTTTACTCTTATATTCGTATTTTTTTAATTATTTATTTTTAATCAATTAAAAGAAAAGATTACATACTTTTTTATCAATAATTTTAGGGATATTTGGAATGAAACAGGCTTATTGTTTCCGGAGAAGATCATCAGGTTTTAAAAGAGAGTAATGCTTCTTAGGAAATAAAAAATATCTCTCTTTTCATCTCTATAATAAAGAATTTTGTTTTTGAATTCTCTTTGTTCTTTAAAAACCCATAGAATACATGAAAAAAAATAAAACATTCTCATAACATAGCTCTGTCTGTGTTGTTGTCATTTCATGATCAAGAAGTTTCTTAACTTAAGTAATTAGATGAAACGGAAACAGTAGCGAGCTTAATAACATATCTACAACTTATGGTATTAATTAAATAGTAAGTTAATTAATTCCCAGCTAAGCATCTTCGTGTGTTCAACGCTTATTTTATAATTATTATTGTAGGCAGTTTCCTGCTTTGATGACGTCACACTCTAAAATTATTACTCTCCATCTTTTGGTTGCCTTATATATATATCTATAGAAAAGTTGAAACAATCGTCTTTGCTCCTTCAACCCTATGAATACCATCTACTTCTCTCTCTTTAAAAGAGGGAGTAAATGGTTAAGGGCGTTAGAGAAAATTTCGAGCGCGTAAATATTTACATGGGAACGATGAAAAGGATATTTAATTAGCAGAAACCAACGTTAGAATTTTCTTTAGAGTCGTTATTGAAAATTATAGCAAAATAGAAACAAATGAAATGTGCTTTCTGTCTCTCTCTCTCTTTCTGTGTGTGTATATTGGTTAAGAACAATAGAAAAGTTGATTGGAACAAATGGGGATATAAGCGAGGTATTTGTGTGGGGTCATGGGTAAACAAATAAAACCTTAGCAATTTAACTTGCGTTTCAATTTAATTCAATAATGATCAACTTACAAATGTCGTTATTTCTTGGGAATTTGCCTTTAATACTATTACTATGAATAAAATAAATTTAAAAAAAGGATTATGCTTTTAAAATAAACTAGCTATTTGTGGCGTTATAAATACAAATGAAAACCCTTACTCATATAAAATTTGATATATTTTTTTAGATTTACGATTATTACTGAAGGCTAATTTAGTAAGGCCAAAATTTTTTTCGTTCCAGAGCACCTTTATATAAAAGCCCGATGAGCCTTATTAAATACACCCCTGATTATTACTTAAGTATGAAATTTTATTTTATATTTTCGGAACTTTTATGTGTGTGAAAAATGATAAAATATATTATTTAAATTGATGTTTTTATTCAAAAATCATATTGCTTGATCTCAGCCTGATTTCAACAACTACGTTTTTAGCCTTCGTCACTGAGGGTCGGATCTATAAAGTGAGAAATAATTTAGGTAGAGTCTTAAGAATAAAATAGCTGAGATTCAAATAGCTACAGATTAAAACCACTTTGTTCAATCTTACCTTGTAGCTAGAGATCGAAATAGCAATATTCAATAAGTGTTGAATTAAAATATATAAAACTTTTTATTTATGTTATATTTTATTTGTGAGGTCCGCCACATTGTATCAACTTATCTCCACTGTCCTGATGAGTTATCTAATTAGCTAATCTTATCAAAAAAAAAAATCGGGAAAAATTATAACATAAATCTACCTATTTATTTATATTTTTCTATTTATAAACTTGCCAATTTCGTGGAGGGAGGGTGGTTTTCGAGTCTTATGAATCTTTTTGGATCCGTTTTTGGGTTTCAAGATTGTTAGGTCTAATAAATGGAGATTTTCAATCAATTCCTTTCCTCTCACCCCAGTTTAATTCCAAAATAGGTTTTTTCAAGCATAAATAAAAACAAATTTAAATGTGACTTTATAGTTAAATTAATTTAGGTTATGGAATAATTAAGTTGCAAAAACTTAATCAACGCATGATATATGTATTCATAAATCAGAGATCCATTCACTTCATTAAAATTAAATTAAAATGAAGTTTATCTTTTTAATTGTTTAATTTTGTGTGAAACAATAATCAAATTTAGGAAAATAATTACTTCTCAAATCTTTTGGGAATATTTAATAAAAGTTCAAATTATTTGTTTTCTTTCCATTATATTAATAAAAATATCCGGTAATATTTATATATTATACGTAATAGTCAGGAATAGAAATTTGCCTATCAAATAAAAAAAGAGCTTGAAATGAGAATGAATTATTATTTTTCCAATAGCAATAGCGACGCTTTTGTATATACGTATATATAAAAAGCAAATATTAGGACAGACATCAGTCTCTGCGGATGACATCAGTAGATGAGTATATGAGTACATCAGTGCATCTCTATTGGCCCGGGGCTCCTATCAACCTCTGTCAGTTCAATCGTCCTGATGCACGCGTAGCGTCCCTTTCGATCATCAACCATCTGTCACAACCCTAAACCCTAATTTTAGACTGTGTGCTCTGTGTCCTTTCTTCCTTGCTTATCTTCCCCCTATCATTTGACAGAAGCGTTTAACCTCGGCGCCAGATGCCAAATGACATTTACGTCGGCTGTTTTAGAATTATAAACCCCCTCTCTTCTATCAATTTAATTATACGATTTTTTTTTCACCCTCGTTGCAAAAATAATATCACATAATCTATCACCATGGGAAAGAGATTGAGAGAGAGAGAGTAGTATATTACAATTTTTATAAATAAAATCAAAAAATAATTTTATATAATGCATTAAAAGAGGGGAACTCTTTTTTCTAAAAAAAAACCTTTGAGTTGGAATAGTGAATGATGGCTTCAACTAATTTTTACTCAGATAAATGAAGCATAAATAAGGAAGATTTATTGTAAAATATAGGGATATAATCTTAAAAATATTTCTATATAAAAAAATTTTATTTAATTTTATATAGACTTCATGCCCTAATAATTATATACAGTGAAAAGATTAGATCCTTTCTCATATTTTATCCAAAATTTAGAATAAAGGTCTTCTCTCTCTTAATAAATATATTAGGTTAATAGAAGAGGCTCCGATGAAATGAAGTAGAGAATGAGAATCAGCTTGCTCTTCATATATATTTAATGTACATTTAGAGGTAGGCTACATGAACGGTTTTCCCGCTGGGGTTAAACGTCTCATCACAATTTTTTGTATAGTTAATGAAACACTCGCATGCTATATATGGGATAGAAAGAATCATAGGTAGGTTCCCCTAAGCATCCAAGTTGGGAAGTCAGAGTAGTTAATTGAACAACTGTTTGATAGTTTTTTAGTGTACGGATAAGATTTTTGAATTTCGCAGAATGAACATGGTATTGATTTTTAAAATTATTCATACCAATAAAGTTTTGTACTAACTACTTAACAAAATTGCTGTCCAAATCTTGTTTGGCTTCTGAACAGCTCAATTTATAATAAAAATTTCATTCCGATGATCTATAATAATTTTTTATCAAACATCAGCAGAAATGTCCATTATAAGATTAATAAAAAAAATTCAAAAGAATTTTTATGAACCATCTTAAAATATTTGATCAAATTTTGCTGAAGAGTGTAAAGAAGTGTTTTTTTGGCACCCTACTTTACTTCCCATATAGCCTTGAGTATCATTGATGCTTTCTCCTAAAAACCACCCCCCAACTTCTTCCCTTGACAGGGCCACAAATTGCTGAATCGCTTTGCATCTTTAACAAAAATGCAGACGATTGAGGCATCTGTGCGCCAAGGGGGAGGAGGACGCGTTATAAATCACCCCTCACGGCAGAAATTCACCCCCTTCCCATACAGGAATATGGAGGGTTACGTATTTGCTATTATAACGCAGTTGTACCCCCACCCCATTCGCCTGCGGCACCGGCGCCTATTTGCATCGAAATGGCTGCCTGCTATTCCGACAAATTGGCCCGTGACAACCCCAACCTCAAACCCAACCCCACCGTCAAAAATTACCCTCCCGAAATTTCTCTCTCGTTCTCTTATATGACCATCCTTCGCCTCAAAGATGACCCTTTTTAGTCTTTTTATGATTTTCTCGCACCCTCTCTCTAACTGAGAGAATGATATTTAATTAAAGTTCTCATCGTTAAAGCATTTTATTTCACAACTATATAAGGGGAAAAGAGTATTGAGGGGAGAAAATTATATAGAGCCATATATCAATTTCTTTAAATTATCAATGAAAATGCTTTATTATTTAATTAGCAATTTTTTATTATTATTACTGTCGTTATTTCCAAGGAAATATATTGGCTAATCAATTAGACCAGTGATTCCCAACGTATGGTATGCTTAAGGTACCGGTATGCAAACGCTACCGGTACACGACAAGTGAATAAAATAATAAAAAAATATATTAGGTATATAATATCGTTCTTTTTTTCAAAAAAGATTTTAGTTATTGATACGCAATCCTCTTGCTTAAAATTTACCGGCACTTGATGCCAAAAAGATTGAGAACTATTGAATTAAATTATATGAGATATTTTTAAAGATTTTTTAAAAGGGCAACTTTCATATGGTTTCCTTTTGGGATTAATTAATATTATATATGGAAAAATTTAAATAGAAAAATTATATTATGCTAATCCAAAATTTAATATTTGATTTTTTATTATAGTGCCATTGAAGTTTAGTTTTTGCCCTTTGTCAACTACACCAATGTGTTGTTTGGCCTTTATAATTTCTTTATTAAATCAGTGAATAATTTGTATATTTTTACAATTTATCGATTTACCAGATTATTGGACATCCAAATCCTCTATTTTATTAGAAACTCATAATAAATTTATTTTCATATTCCCATTTTAAAATAAAACCGTCTATGTTATTTATTTTTATATTCCATTAGATTATTTAAATAAATTAGAAAGAATAAATTTTTATTATTATTATTTAAATAGATATTTGGGTTTGTGAATTGTATTAACACATGGAAAAGTATATAGATATATAAATTTAATTATATTGACAAATTGCAAAAGTATTGTGTAAAAGTGATAATATATGATTTTGTGATTTTAATTAATTCTAAATATTGTTATGATTTTACATTTTAATACAAAACCATTTAAAAGAATTTTATTGAATAGGTATATTAATTAAATTGCAGAAATTAAATTTAATGTTTATTTAGCTATTGAAAGAATCAAGATATTTCATGTAGAAATGATTTTTTTTTAAATTAATTAAAGGCATATCCCCAAATCCTACAAAAAAATCATTACCCGGTTGGTTACCCCTCGTGGACTAATGGCACACGCCATTCCCTATCATTAGTTTCTGGCTCATACTGGCCAATTCTCGGTACTTATTTTAGGAGTGAGAGTGAGGCCCTTCACCTCTCTACTCCCCATCCCCCTTCACACCTCTCGAAATGATAATTTAGTAGCCAATATTTAAATATTCGCTCAAGATGGGAAGCGAAGAATTGACCACTCAGCTCTAAGAGACAGTAACTAAGCTTATAAGTGAAACTTTTAAGAAATTAGAATTCATCTTTTTTAAGTCATTTAATAATTTATTTATTTATTTTTTGAGAAAGAAACAAGTATTCCTTTTTGTCTTGTAATTTTCTTCTAATTTAAAAATTTGCAAATTACAATAAATAATTTATTTGTCTTAAGATAATATTTCAGATTAAATCATAAAACTAATTATTCATATTTATTAATGCAATAATTTTAATAATGTTTATATATAAAAACGGTCGAGAAATTGTAAAATTATGCAAGAGAGAGGAAAACAATTGTATTAAAAAGTTTATTTTACACATGCTTTGCCCGCAAGCTTTAAAAAATAAAAAATAAAAAGAATGGAAAAGAGAGAGAGAGAGAGAGTGAGAGAAGGAAATTTAATATATTATTAATGCTCATAAATAACGTTGATAATCATGTTTATAATAAAGTGAGCCTTGACGGGAAAACGGTGTTTATCAGCCTCGGGTTGGATGTCTCCAAACGTGTATTAATTAATCGCGTTGACAACAAAACGAGGTGGCACTGGTGGAGGGGGGTGGGGGTGGTACTGTTATCATGCGGAAGATTCACCGGAATGCCGATATCGTTTTAATTGCTCGGTCAATTCATGGGAACTTTTTTATTTATTTATTTATTTTCCTTTTTTTTTTTAATGGAAAAAGAAATTACCCTTAATGGAAAATGATTAATTTCGTTAAGCGGATAAGAATCTAGTATCTATAGGATGACCCAAAAGCCTTTCGAGGTTTGTCTATGTCCAATGATGTTCCATTTAGATAAGGATGGAAGTATTTTCAATGCAAACGGTTTAATCCCTAAAAACTCTTCATTTCCGTCTTCGGATAGGGAGAAATCGTATTCCAATACTATACTACTTCATTCAGAATTGCAGCTTTCGATTTGAGATGTTGCTTTTCAGGTGATTAAAAAAAAGTTCTTTTTTATCAAGGATGTATCTAAGGAGCTTATTGGAACCAAGCCTCGGAAATTGCCAGGCTTTTATGTATTTAAGCAAAAACAAGATAGGATAATAGTCAAAGTTTATATCCAAATTAAGATATATATATATATTTTTTCAAATAAGTTTCCCCCTTGGAGAAAAATTTTTCGACTTTTGATAATTTTTTTTTATTAGAGAAAAAAGCCAAAGATGAAGATCAAGACCCGATTCTGATATTGTTAAATGGGACAGGGAGGTTTTCAAAAAGTTTTTTTGCTGATGCTGATAATACTTCATTTTATTTCCTTTGTTTTTTGGCATAGAAAGCCATAAAAAACTATAGACATACACATGTGATACACTTGGACTTATTTTTGATATTTTTTCATTTAATTTTTTTGTTTATACTTTCTCTTATTTTCTTTAAATTGTTTTGTCAGAAGTTTGACCCACTCCGGTTTTTAATTTTAATTTAAAAAAAAAACAAATTTATTTTGTTATTTGTGGATTGAAAATATGACGCGACTTCTTCAAAGTCCAAAACAATATAAAATTTATATAAAAAAAATAATAATTAAAACATCCAAATCATAAAAATACAGGAGTTCTTAAAATTTTTTCAACCCTTTTAAGAATAAAACAAAGGGTTCGGTAGTCTTCCTCAGAATAATATTTTTGATGCATAAACTAAAACTACAAGAGATTGTTTTTATTGAAATCGACTTAAAATAATAATGTCATTCAATACTGTCCTTTCCCTAAGCGACAAATTTCATTTATATTATATTGGCTACCAATTAATAAACACGGAGTCTAAATGGCCTCCGATGCCGAAAAAAAAAATAATAATGTCCTTTCATATATAAATGTTTTCTTAACATACCTAGGTAAAATTACTAACTCATCTTTTAACTCCGAGTAAATGTTTAAAAAATTAATGATTATTTATGGGCTTTTTAAATAAATATTTTTTTTTATAACGAGTTGATTTTTTTTTGCTCAGAAATTGTTCCCCTTAAGAACCCATACTCTAGTAGGTCCAAAAATACGAAAAAATGTTTTTAACTCCTGTTTCTTTTGTTACAGGACGATTGATATCTTCAATTCTTCACTTTCAGACTCTTCCCCATTTTAGGTCTTTACCGCTATACTTAAGTAAGTAGCCTAATAAATTTATTAAATTAATTTTAATTAAAATAAAATAGAATTATTATTGAATGAATTTTTAAATAATAATATTATATAAGCACCCTTTAATTAATCAATGCGCTTCTTTTATTCCCGATATTAATGAAGAGACAGAATACCAATTCAAATATTCTATTTTTTATTTTATAATTTTGCATATAAGAATAAAGGTAAATTTTATTACTGCATAAGTCACCTCTTTAAAATGTTTTTATCATTTTTTTTATTTTTAGATAAAAATATACTACTATTACTAAAATTCTTTTTGCCTTTTGTTATCTCGAAAGATTCCAGTTAAAGATCACTTAACAAAAGACATTAAGAAAAAAATATATATCTTTATCTTGTGATAAAGAATTTATTAACTATTCGAAGAATTCCTTTTACTATTTTATCGTTTACTCGGAATAATTAAACGAATCCGCAAACCACCTTTTTTTTAAGTAAATAATTTCTTTAATACCGCCTATAGTATTAGATCAGTAACCCTTGCCAAATTCACCCACGCTCATGATTGATAATGTTTTCCTATATATATATATAAACTTAAGGAAAATAAAAATTATATTTATTACATTTGAATTGAAAGAAGCATTTTCTCTCATTTATAAATGGATTAAAAATTAATAGGAAAATATTTATTTAATTCACAATTTCATATACAGTTTATACAAGTCGATATATATATAACATTCCTTTTAATAATTCATAAGTTTTATGGTTTAACTATTTCCTTTATAAAGTCTTCTTGTGTGATATAAAAGGAGAGAAAAAAATTAAAGTAGTGCAAACAAAGGAAAAAAGACCGAAAAAATTTCTTTTCACATGAGGTAATGGATAGTACAGAGAGAAGAAGTAAAAAGACCTCCCTCCCAAGTGAAAAGTCTTTTAGTAGAGAGTAAAAGAAGATAAACAATGGAAAAATGATTTATTTTAGTTTTGATGATGTTGAATTTAGGAGACTTGAAAAGATATTTCGTGTTTCAAACAATGTAATAATTAATTTAAAAATTTAAGATGTGCTGAATGATGTATAATTTCATTCCTATTTTACGCCATTTTGTTTGTAAATTGAATATCAATTAATTTAATATCAATTTCTTTTTATTTTTTTAATTAAGGTTATTCAGAAAACATTAATAAGAGCACTGATTTTCACACATTAGGTACCCCATTACCCAGGGGGCCAGAATCATTTGAAAAAGGTGATTAAAATAATTATTAATAATAAATAATAAAAGCTTTCTCATAATTTCCATATTTCTATTATCATGTCTATATCAATAGACGAGATGTTTAGGCAAATGCCTATTTTTTATGAAAGGGCTTATAAAAATTTGAAAATATATCTTGGCGAATATCAAGAAATTAACCTAAATAAAAAAATTTTAAGTGCCTATTTCAGATTTGTAGTCTTATAAGTGGCTTTCCGACGTTAAGATAATGGAAAATATAAAATGTTAATTTAACACATAAAATATATATTTTAAAATTTTTAAGGATTCATAGTTAAATATTTATTTCTTTAAAATTAAAAATAATTCTTTTCTTTGAAAAAGGATCACTTTATAAAGTGAATTAAGAAAAGGCAAAAATTGCCTCATATCCGGTGAGTTTTTGAAATTTTATTTAAGCCCCCCCCCTATTTGCGCTTTCATTTTGAACACTTCAAGCTCTATGGGTACCCCCACTCGTAGTTGGAGGATTGATGGACTGGATCTTATCTCTTCTTATGATTTCGAATATATTCAGTTATTATTTGGTGAAATAATTTTGAAAAGATAAAACATAATTCTCTCCAATTAGGGTTAAGAATCGTTGGATAAAATCATCTCGTTATTTTTTAGAAGACCTATATATACGTATATTTATTTGATTTTTAAAAAATATATTTTTTTTTTAGGATTGTTAAAATAGAAAAATTAACTTTTTTTTAAGACAATACTAATCAATAAAATTCTTTTATTAATTAATTATAAAAAAGTAAACGATAATTTATTGATGGTATTCAACTGAAAGAAGAATACTTAATATAATAGTGTTTTGAATAAATTTCCAGATTATTACATTTAATATATATATATCACTCTCTCCATGTCTCTGAGGGAGGCTAATGATATCATATTCTAATTGAAATTTCATTAAAATTTGTTTCCTATAATTCTGAATGACAGAGTGAATGTTTGTCTGTAAACAAAAACAACGGCAATAACACCGACAGGTTTTTTAGAAAGACGAAAGAAGGCGTCAGAAACGGCGTACAATTTAAATTTTAAAATACTCTAGAGAAATTCGATATGTTTCAAATATTTTAATATTAATGAACAAGTAAGATAGAAGTTGGGGATATAAACCCGTAGCCATTACGTTTGTATTATTCAATATTATTTAGAGAGACGAGAGAGAGAGAGAGAAGGGGAGAGAGTCAAATCATGAATGTAAACAAGAATGCTTACGGCGGTTTACTAAAAGAATAAACATATTCTTATTAAAGAGAGAGAAAATTACGAAAAAGAAAATATTAAAATATATGGGGATATTTTTCATTCTTTATTTGCGATTAATATTTATTATTTTATTATTTTAGATGTCGGGGCAAAAAAAAAAAAGATAAAAGATGAATAATGCAAAAATACTTAAATATGAATTATTGGATTGTGGAGCATCAATGGGGATTATCTAAACGGTATTAAATAACAAAACTTTTTATTTTTATTTTTAATTTTTATACGTATAATAATATAAACATTTGGTTAGCATAGTTTAGGAGTAAAGGTAAAGGAAACTCAGACAAGAAAAAATTTCAAATTAATAATAATTAGATATATGTTATAACCTATTTAAATTTGGTTTGCAGAATGTGTCCTTTCTTGATTATAGGAAGGTAAGCAACTTAAATAACCAATACATTAACGGATTTTTCTATTAGTTATTCCAGAGTAAATCATGAATGCGCACACTTAGAAATTAACAACTTAGATATATGGCCTACTCTCGAGGAATTAATG